>VMDR010015157.1:0-22646 GCA_007922815.1 Macrotus californicus | reverse complement strand
AAATAAGCTGTGTGAGTTGTATCAATATCAATTTCCTGGTGTTGTCATTGCATAGACAAGACGGTAACACTGAGGGACGGTGGGGGAGAGGGGTTGCAAAGCACCTCCCAGTACATTTGTCTGCAACTTCCTGAAATCTAGATTATTTCTAAATAAAAAGTTAATAAAAAAGCTCAGCCAAGGAAACCGTCGGGTCCCACCCAGACTTACGCATTGAGTGTGGCAACAAGGCAGACACACGTGCCTTCCCGAGTCCTGAAATTCTTGTGCTTGAAGCCTCCCAGCATTCGGTCCCACACGTACTGCAGACAGCAAAGAGCAGGTGAAAAGAGAAGAGGAAGAGACTTCTGCATTATTTGGTTTAATATGGGGCCAACTCAGTCCCAGCTGCTACCATCCCATTTAGTTATCTAAAGGACATACTGAAAAACGGCGACTTATATTTTTAATGAAGTGAAGTTTTTCAAAACACATCCCTTCATCAAATTGCATTTAATTCTCCAATGACCCTGAAAGGGGGTAACAGCTGCCTCCACTTTATGGGTGAGAAAAGGAAGGCCAACAAAGCTGGGTGACTTCAAACATCACACACTCACACTGCCCTCAGCCTGGAACAGCTGTCTGCTCTCTGTCCACAGTCAGACATCTGCTCATCTTTTTAGGTCAGTCTAGTTTTTACCATCCCTGGGAAAAATTTTTCTGTTAACAGCCCCCCCGCCAACCATGGGCAGTTGGACCCTGGAAGGCAGGGCCGTGTCCCTCAGTCCTTCTGTCCCAGCAGCCCCAGCTCACCAGCAGAGAGAGAGAAAGGCTCCCAGCCAGGACTCCTAACATGCAGGCACCACACCTGCTCTTTTCAGAGAAACACAGAATCAATTACGTAACAGAGCTTGAGTCTGTGGATTTAACCAAGCACTCAAAACCCATGTTAAATTCACTAATTTATTCAAAATACACCCTTTGCTGTTTGTTATTTACTTAAATATCGGGAGGGGGAGGCCAAATAAAAGCTATGAAAATTTCCATCTGAAATACTTCAGATTAGAAGAAATAAAGTCTTTCTATACGGAGTAACCCACTGATGTTAGGGGAACACATACACACACCCGCTGGCCACAGAATGCCTCCCTTGCCCTACCTGGGGACTAGCAGCTTGATCCATGATCTTTAGCAGCAGAGTCTGGTCTTGTTCTCTCACGGAGTCTTTAGCATCTCCCAGTCTGTCTATTAAACTTGGCAGCACTGGAAATCAAATCAAAACTGATCAAATGAATATCTGTTGGGGTGGAGGAGTGTGGTTACCAACTACTGATATTTCAATTAACTGGGAAGACAGTCCTGGTCTAAATGAGGTCCATTATCTAAAACGACCAATCCCTACAGTACTCCTCGCTCTGTTAAAATCCATGGAAACTACTTTAAGAATCAGCAAAATCCTTCTTTCCATGAGCATACTATTTGTCATCTTTTTACCACACCCTCCTCCAGCCGGCTCCCAATACATTTTTATGCTGGTGAAGTATTACACTGGATGTCAATACAGTATCTCTGTAAGAAACAGTCAACACAAAAGGAAATTTGGGTATATAAGAGAAAAGGGCCCAGCCTATTTGCTTGGGAGTACAGAAGGAATAGGCACTTATGGCTCCATCTGCCTCTTGTCTACACTGTATTTTAATTTTACACAACACATGCACATGCTTATCAAATAGAGTCGACCTTTTCCACTCCTCCCACACACATGTGCAGTATGGGGTGGTGTAAGTTCCTACCAGAGGTCAATTTCTTTTGAGAGTCTATGAACCTTTCTTTTACCAGAGGTATTTCCGAACAATTCAGCTAATTTAGGAGGAAAATGGAGTACTACTAAAATGCTGAATTTCTAAAAATAAGGGAGATTTTTATTTGTAGATGGACAGTTAGTGCCAGAATGGGAAAAAGAGTTCTTGACTTTACCCAAAGGAGCACACTGAGCAGCAAGTTAACAGGAAAAATAAGCACACACACCAACTGAAACGGAGGCATCTATGAGGAAATGCTTGCACACACAGGCCTGCTTAGTGTTCATGTTGTCATTGTAAAATCACAGAGATCAGGAATTTAGAGATGAGTAAGGCATCTCTAAATCTGTGAAACCTGTGGTTATTTTTACTTCATTTCACTGACATATCATTTTCTCTTCAAAATAAGAAAGTGATCGTTTACTACACAGTGGTAACGACATTTGCAATTACAGTGAAAACAGAGCGGGCCGGGTTAGAGGGTTGTCCAACAGCCAAAGTGGTGGGTTCCATCCTGTTCAGGGTACACACAAGAAATCAGCCAATGAATGGATGAATAAGTGGAACAACAAATCAATGTTCGTTCTTTTCTCTCTCTAATAATCAATAATTTAAAAAAAAAATAAAAACAGTAATACCCACACTAATCATCTGGAAAAAATACAACTGTGGGGGATTTGCAGGACTTCTCAATGAGGGAATGTCTCTCAGAAGGGAAGGTTCAGGGACAAACGACCTGGGCAGCACTAAAATGTCACAGCTGATTTGTACAAGAAATAAAAGAATCATCAGTAACACTTCGTATTAGAACACAAAGGTTGGAAGAAGCCAACAGAAAAGTACTGGGCAGAGATGCCAACAGATGCAGCGAGGCCAGTATATCTGGGGGAGCAGAGGAGGGGAGGGAAGGTATTGGTGCAGCCCCAGCAGAAAGGGGATGGGGCGCTGGCTGGGAGGCTGAGAGGACTAAAGGGGATGGTTAAGGGGCAGCAAGCGTTGGGTTGGGAACAGCTAACTGGAGGATTTGGGGAGACTGAGGGAAAGTTGGAGGCAGGAGGGTGAAGATTATGGGGACCCGCTCCACACTTGCCCACAGCTTACCTGTGCCGATCTGCGCCTTGAACCGATCCTGCAGCCGGGTAACCAGTGCAGACAGGATGTCCATCCCCAGAAGAACCACCTGCAATGAATGGGAAACACCGGCACCCTGTTAGCGGCCGGCCGAGGGCCCTCGCCCAGCAGCTCCCGGAACGCCCCCACATTTCCTTCTCAGGCCCAGCGCTCTGAGAGCGCACGCCGACTGGCAAGATTAAATTGCTTATCAAGAGGAAAGCTGCTCCTGCACGAAAGGAGTTTACAATTTTAATGGAAATGGTCAGTGTCTAAAAACAAAATAAAACCGCCACAGCCCGGCCACATCCCAGAAGCGAGGCAGCTGCGGAATGGAGAGTAAGACGCAGCCCCGCCCCCTGCTGGCCCGCCCCGGCGAGGAGCGCGTATGCAAATTATCTCGCGGCTGGAGCGTGGCCTTCTGGGTAAAACAGAGGGGCCGCTTCGCTACCCTCAGAAGCCTCAGAAAACTAGGAGCCCGTGTTTAGCTTCCGGGACCTGTGTGGTCAGTTTCAGTACGCTAGCTAATGGGCGACTGGGCCGGGACTTGAAAATCAATCACCACAACCCAACCAGGTATTGGCCAATCCTGCTTGCAGCGCACGCACACTTCTCATTAACCATCCTTTTCTTGGGGTTGCGCTACTGTCCAATGAACGTCTAGTGAGGACAGTACTGCTAACACCTAAACAACACACTCGCATCAACTAAGGCTTTGCTTTATTTTGGTGCAATTTTTGGAAAAACAGGGGGAAAAAAGAAACCTTTTCCACGACTAGTAAGTCCAAAAACAATAGTAAAGTGAGAACTTCATCTACAAGCCACTGCATTACCTTACTTAGCCACTAGACGGTGCACCTCAACTTGCTTTTTCACTTGGCCATCGTTATACTTAGCCTTGGTTGTGCACTTATATAAACCTTAGTATAATTAGAACTTATCTATTATGGGGACAATACAAAACCCTGTATCACGAGAAAGCAGGTTTGCCTTGTGTAATTTTATTAAATGTGTCTTGAAAATAGAGCTGGGACACAGTCCAGATTTTATACAGAACAAATGAACAAGACTCAGGCAACGGTAACTATCCAGACGTTAGTTACATCAGGCAATGAATGGTAATTATTAGTCCTTGCATCTGCCTACCTGTGTTTTGCAACTAGTGTTAAAAGCAAAAACTATAGGCTCTTCCATTCAACTTTGAATCCACTGCTTCAAAATTGAAGGAATCAAAATTTACCCAATAATCACCTTAATACATAAACTGTCCTTGTAAGAAACTGGTGACTTGATGATATTGAAGGAAATAATTTTAAATGCTTTTATAGAGAACATTGGTTTTTCAACAGTTTTTAAAGAAATATATAATGACTTTACTAATAAGCTACAGAGGATTAAGTATCACATTTTGATAGTGAGTCCCTCAATTTTAAAATGACAAACATTACCTCAGCCAGGTGATAAAGGTTAACATCAATGGTCATAAATTATGTTGATAGTATGTATACTGGACATGGAATAAAATGGCATTTTGCTTCAGGGACTGTCCTCAAGACCCATAAGCCTGGTCTAACCTTAAGAAAAGCATGAAATTCAAATAGAGGAACATCCTACAAAATACCAGACCAGTACTAAAAACCATCAGTCATCAAAAGAAAGGGAAGTCATAAATTGTCTCAGCCAAGAGGAGTCCAGGAGACATGCAATACATCATGGCGCTGTAAGAGACAAGGACCTGAGATAAAAACTAAGGAAACCTAAATACTTAGGACTTAGTTAATAAAAATGTATCAGTTTTGTTTTATTTTTTGTAACAAACCATGCTAATGTTAGATGTCAATAATCTGGGAGACTGGTATGAGGTACATGGAGACTCCATGCTACCTTCTTAATTTTTCTGTAAATCTAAAACTTACAAAAATTGAAGTTTTTTTTTTAAAGAGCAACCTACCCATTAATTGGATTGGCTTTTCCCTGATGAAATCCTACGCATTGGATGATTGCATTACTACTTGGAGATGAAGGGTTGTTATTCATTACAGAAATATTAATAATGCTGCCTTATTTTACCATATTTCTTCAAAATTCAGTCAACACTAAGATGTAAAAGGACTACTATATTTTCAGATATGACAGTCCATGTCAGCTGATCTACCTGTGGAGTTTGGGGAAACACAGACTTTAAGCTCTTCCAGGATGGATGGAGGTTCACTTGGTAGGTCTGACCAGAACAGGCCTAGCTAAATCATAGACAGTAAAAGTCAAAAACTCTGGCCCAGATGGCAGGAACAGCACAGAGCCCCAAGCAGCCTCACAGCACAACACCCAACCGGACTTTGGAAGGAAGCAGAGGGATCTGTACGTAGTTAGAGTTCACCCTCTGTCACAGTCCCAGTGGGCAAAACATCGAATCGTCGTCACCCATGAATGTTCATCTTCATAGTTCAGGCCCCTCTCCTATGTTTCCAATTCCCTATCAAAGAAGGGGATAAATGAATAAAGTCATCGCTCAGAAGACCACTCTAATTATTAGCTGTGAAGCTTCTCTGTACCTCAGTTTCCTCACCTATAAAATGGGGAGAAACTTTTAACAGGTGCCTCACTACCTCACAGGTCCTTGTGTGCATGTGAAGTGCCTAAGATAGTGCTTGAGGCATGGTATGGGCTAAACTACCCACATGCTGGCTATTATCACTGCCATCACGATGGGTAATAGGTACTCATCAGTGGTCCCATGGAGGCCTATGATTGCTGAGGACAAGGGGGTGGGCTGGCAGAGAAGGCTTCCCAGAAAGGATTACATTGAATGATGTGGAGTTTTAAAAACTAGCCTCACACCAAAGGAAACAAAGACCGCCAAGCAGAGAGAAGAGCCTGTGCAAAAGTGAGAAGATGAGAAAACTGCCAGGGAAGACCAGAGGTGGAACAGAGTGGGGTGGGGATGTCACATGGCAGGCAGCTCCTGAAGGCCCTCAGACTCATCTTGAAGACAGTGGGGAAACTACTGAAGAGCGGTCAGGGGAAAGGGGGAGTGACAGAGGAGCTGGAGCTTTTAGACAGGGCACTTTGACCACCATGAGGAAGATGGCCTGAGAGGGAGAGGACAGAGGCGGGGAGGGGGTCAGGCTCACACCCAGCACTTACTGCCTTTAGTTTTCATTAAGCCATTAACTGTGCAATACCCTTGAGCACCTGCTCCATTATTCCACTAATTCTTTTTTTTCCTAATTTATTGATTGACTTTAGAGAGAGTAGCATGTATTTGTTGTTCCACTTATTTGTGCATTCACTGGTTGATTCTTGTTATGTGTCCTGACTAGGGATCAAACCCTTGACCTTGGCATATTGGAACAAAACGCTAACCAAGTGTGAGTTACCCAGTGAGGGCCCCACTTAATTTTCTGAGTTTATGCTTGTTTCCCCAGACAAACATTCCTTGAATGGAAGGAATACTATGACTCACAGTCCATCAGAATTTTCATAATATATAGCACTATACTGGGTACATCAATAAACTCCTATTTTTATTACTAGTAATGAATTAATCTGGAACAGGTGAGTTCTCAAGGTCCAATGTAGTTCCTTTATCCTACAACTTTAAAAGACACTTTTAAAAGTAGGTGATAATGGCTAAATAACGCAAACGAATCCTCATACCAAAAACAACTAAAAATGCTGGACATAACATATAAAGACATCTGCTTGGAAACATCAGAGAACTGAGAAGGCACCAAAGACTTACCGGGCTATAAAACACAAGAAAACTAAAATTCATAGAAATAAGCCTACAGCAAATGGTCCACTTTTGTCCCAGGGCCACTTATACAATGAGAAAGGGAAAACAAACGCGGAGAATTATTCTGATCATCACTTGGGTCTAGGAGAACAAAGGATGGATTCCAAAGCCCTCGAAGACTGTTGGCCCGGATAACCCCCTCACCTGGGGCTGGAACTCCAAATGGTTCTATATTACAAGAATGAACTGGAAATAAAACAGCCTTCAGATGGGCCACTAATCAGTTTCCAAGAATCTAGGTGGCTGAGAAAAATGATATCAGATGGATCTGATCTTTGATTGCTGGTGCCCTAAAGCCTGTGGCAGATAAAAACACAAATGATTTCTGGATGGAGAGAAGATCATCCTACTCTAGTACTCAATTTACTGTTATAAACAATTTTCAAATACAATGTCTACAACACAACCAAAGATAACCAGGCATAACTATAAATAAATCAGGACAACTATAAATAAAAACTAGCAGAAACAGAGACCCACATGAACTATGCATATGAGATTAATTAGAAAAAGACATTAAAATAACAATTTTTAGTATGTTTAAGAAGATAAAACACATAACTAAATTTGGGGGACAGAAATGACAACTTTTGAAAAGTGACTTACATTTTTAAAAGAACCAAATAATACAATACCCAAAACAAGTACCGAATAAATGGATTTAAAACCACACTGGATACAAATGAAGAAAGAATTAAACAGGACTTTTGGACAAGATGGAGGCATAGGTAGATATACTGTGCCTCCTCGCACAACCAAGAGAAGGACAACAAATTTAAAAACAAAAAACCAGAACTGCCAGAAAACTGAATAGTATGGAAGTCCGACAACCAAAGAGTTAAAGAAGAAACATTCATCCAGACCAGTAGGAGAGGTGGAGACAGGCAGCTGGGGTGGAGAGGACTTGAGGCAAGGGGCGGCTGGAGGACCAGAGCAAGCAAGGGAGCAGCTAGCAGACCGGGTGGTCCCACATTTGCACGCAGATAAACCAGGAGGAAAAACTGGGGAGCGAGACAGACCACACAACCCAGGGTTCCAGGGCAGGGAAATAAACCCTCAAAATCTCTGACTGAAAAAAACCTGTGGGGGATGAGGTGGTGGGAAAAACTCCCAATCTCAAAGGAGAGTTTGTTGGAGAAACCCATGAGGTCCTAGAACGTACACAAATCCACCCACCTGGGAATCAGCACCAGAAGGGCCCAATTTGCTTGTGGGTAATGGAGGAAGTGAATGAAAGTTGGGGGAGAGCTGAGCAAGTGGCATTGTTCTCTCTCAGACCCCTCCCCCAGGTATAGTACCACAACAGCAAAGATGTGGTAGCCCCACCCTGGTGAATACCTAAGGCTCCGCCCCTTACAATGTAACAGGTAAGCCAGAGACAAAAAAATACAGCCCTAATAAAAGAACAGATCAAAACTCCAGAAAAAATACAACTAGGCGACAAAGAGATAGCCAACCTATCAGATGCACAGTTCAAAATACTGTTAATCAGGATGCTCACAGAATTGGTTAAGTATGGTCACAAAATAGAGGAAAGGGTGAAGGCTATGCTAAGTGAAATAACGGAAAATGTACAGGGAACCAACAGTGAAGGGAAGGAAACCAGGACTCAAATCAACAGTTTGGACCAGAAGGAAGAAAGAAACATTCAACCAGAATGCAATGAAGAAACAAGAATTCAAAAAAATGAGGAGAGGCTTAGAAACCTCCAGGTCAACTTTAAACATTCCAACATCCGAATCATAGGAGTGCCAGAAAGAGAAGAGGAAAAGCAAGAAACTGAAAACTTATTTGAACAAATAATGAAGGAGAATTTCCCCAATCTGGCAAAGGAAATAGAGTTCAAGGAATTCCAGGAAGCTCAGAGAGTCCCAAAGAAGTTGGACCCAAGGAGGAATACACCAAGACACATCATAATTACATTACCCAAGATGAAAGGTAAGGAGAGAATCTTAAAAGCAACAAGAGAAAAGGAGACAGTAACCTACAAAGGAGTGCCCATAAGACTGTCAGCTGATTTCTCAAAAGAAACCTTACAGGCAAGAGGAGTCTGGAAAGAAGTATTCCAAGTCATGAAAGGCAAGGACCTACATCCAAGATTACTCTATCCAGCAAAGCTATCATTTAAAATGGAAGGACAGATAAAGTGCTTCCCAGATAAGGTCAAGTTCAAGGAGTTCATCATCACCAAGCCCTTATCATATGAAACGTTAAAGGGACTTATGTAAAAAAAAGAAGATAAAAAATATGAACAGTAAAATGACAACAAATTCACAGTTATTAACAATCAAACCTAAAACAAAAACAAAAACAAACTAAATAAACAACTAGAACAGGAATAGAATCACAGAAATGGAGATCACAAGGAGAGTTATCATCAGAGGAGTGGGTGGGGAGAGGGGGAAAAGGCACAGGGAATAAGAAGCACAAATGGTAGGTAGAAAATAGGGGAAGGTTCAGAATGGTATAGGAAATGGAGAAGCCAAAGAACTTACATGTACAACCCACGGACATGAACTCAGGGGGGGGAATGATGGTGGGAGGGGGTGTGCAGGGCAGAGGGGAATACAGTGGGGAAAAAAGTGGGACAATTGTAACAATATAATCAGTAAAATATATTTTTTAGAAACAAATTAAACAGGAAACAAAGTCCGCAGAAAAAAAAATCAGAATGAAGCAGAGAGGCAAAAGGATGGAACGTTCAAAACAGCAGGTAAGAGACAAAGGATAGAGAAGAACTAGCATGTTTCAATGGAATGTGAACAGGTCAGCCACAGTATGCAAAAAGCAATAGCCCATACCCATTTGGACCACTATTACCACAAAATGGAAAGAAAATAACATGTGTTGATGAGGATGTGGAGAAATCTGAACCCCTGTGCATTGCTGGTGAGGGTGTAAACTACAAAACAGTGCAGCTATCATGGGAAATGGTATGGTGGTTCCTAGAAAAATGAGATACACAGTCACCATATAATCCAGCAATTCCACTTCTGGGTCTATATATACCCAAATGAAGTGGAAGCCAGAATCCCATCAGGTAGCTAAGCAGCGTTATTCGCAACAGCCGAGAGGTAGAAACAACCCATGTATCAAACAAGGATCACACCCAATGACGAAATGCTGACGATTTTCATTTGATATGGGAAACAATACAAAAATGTCCACTCCACAATTTCTGTTCAAAATTGTTTCTGAGGTCCTAGGCTAATACTTTATGGCAAGAAAAACAAATGTTATCACTCACAAAGAAGGAACAAAAGTTATTATTAATGGAAAACATAATTACAAGCAGAAAACCTGGAAGATCTACAGATGTATTATAAAATTAGTACGTGAGTTTCACAAGACTAAAACAAGTACAAGAAAACAATCAAGGAATACAGAACAGAAAATGAAAATAAATGAATCAAAGCCCCACTCCACAGTACAGGTAAATCTCACAATGATGAGTGAACAGGCCAGACACAAAGCATGTACACATGTGTATGAAGTTCAACATGCAGAAGCAAAGGGCCACATACTAGCCTGACAAGCTCAGGGGAGACCTTGGAAGAAGCCTCACAAACTTCGAGCCCTAAAGTAACCACAAAGGATGCTCTGAAATGAGAACTTATTAACTAAAAGCAGTTCATGGCAGTTCATGGTGGGTGGTCAAGTCCTAGGCCAGTATTGTTCCCTAACAAAGGTCAGTCTTTACCTTAACTGAGCCCGTCTATTGTCTTTTGGCATCTATGATAACATACCTTTGGAATGTCAAGGTAATCTCTCTTTTTCTCAAACCCCTTGGCACCAGCTGAGACCACAAACCCCCTCACTGTTACTGTCGTTGCTGACTGTTAACTATCCCTCACCCACAGTAAAAGAAGTGTGTGTCCATCATTTTACCTTTTATCCAATTTCAGAGGTTTCCTGCTTTGCTTCTCCTGCCTCCCTAATCTAGCACCAGTCCACTCCGTGTAACCCCTTTGGCTCCTTTGAGTCTAATGTGCACAATAAACAAGGTGCCAAACTGCCACTCTCCGGAGCATTTCTCAATCCGTTGAGATATTGCTTCCCAGCAACTGTCGTCCAGAAATTCTCTGCAGGTTTGAATGTCTCTTACACTGACAAATAGCAGAAAAACATAAAGTAAAACATAAGCAATAAGGTGCATATTTGGATGACCTAGGTAAAGAGCAAGAAGTGATCACTGTAAAGATGAAGACAGTGGTGACTTGGGGGAGTGCTGGAAACAGCGGTTTAGCTCTGTAACAACTCATTAAACGGTGCCTTCGAGTTTCATGCACGTTCTATATATAGTTCAAGGTGTTTTGTTTTTAAGTTTAAAAGCTAGGTAAGTGAGAGTGAGCCTGGGTCACTGTAAGCCTGTGATGAACCTTGTTGCCTTACTTCCCAAAACACTAGTAAAAGCACCAAAATGGAACCCACCATAGTTCTTTCTAGCATGATTTCTGCTCACAGATCAAAGAAAAAATACTAAATCCTTTCCCCTCCAAAAATGTCCGTAAGGAACAGGCTAGATAGAGGAACTGGTAATTTCTTGATCTCTGGGAGTGGATCGGCAAGAGTGTGGAAGAACAAGGGGGTTCTACGGAAAGTAACCTCACAGGGTGATCTGATTATAAATTCCTAACCGGGCAGGTAGGTCATGGTGAGTAGTCTCACACAGGCACACAACTTCTTTAGTAACGGCTTATCTTCTTACCTCTCATCAAGCAAGCCCTGTCCACCGTCTCTGTGTGTCTAGGTCAACACACCTCTGACGTAAGTGTGACCGCCCTGGAGAGTACATATCTAGCTATAGAGTAACTCCTGTAACCCAATCCCAGAAGGCTTTCTCCCACCTCCGTGTAATCTTATGTTGCCTCCTTAACTCCCAGTGCACGAAAGAACCGCAAAACTATGATTCTCCAGAGGATTTGAGATCTCGCTCCCCGGCATGTGTCATCAGTTTTGGCCCAAATAAACTCGTAAAAATTCTCCATAGGTTTGAACGTTTCTAAAGTCAACAAGAGTAAGAATAGTATTCACACTCATGGTGTAGTTCATTGTTTTTAAGGCACTTGTGGGTGAATCTGAGTAATCTCACAATAACCTGAGATGTAGACTATCCATGTCAGGGCAAAAGCACTCTACTGCAAAACCTCATGTGTGGTCTTTGTCATGTCCTTTTAGCTAGCTAGCCTAAGTCCTTAAGCAAATGATAATAGTTCTCTGCCAATACCAGGTAACCTCTAGCAGGGGTCCCCAACCTCCAGGCCGAGGACCAGTACCCATCTGGGCATGTTAGGAACTGGGGCTATACAGCAGGAAGTGAGCTTGAACGTAATGTGCTTGAATCATCCCGAAACCATCCCTCCACTCCCTATCCATGGAAAAAGTGTCTTCCACAAAACCTGTCCCTGGTGCCGAAAAGGTTGGAGACCACTGCTCTAAAAGTCATCCTCAGCTGTAAACTTCTCTAAGAATGAGCATAGAAGGTACAAGTGATAGATCAGATCACATGACTGGGAAGGGTTAGAGAGCAGCCACAGAAGGAAGTTGCCCGAGGCAAAGGCAAACAGCATATAACTAAACCGCACAGGTAGGACAGGACTGGCTAAGAAGCTGACTGCCTCCAGAGAGCATGGAGTTATGGGCAAAACGGCTTGAAATAAAAGAAGCACTCTCGGGCTCTCTTCTTCCTGCAGGATGCCTAGATGATCCTGCTGCAGCTGCCTGTGTTTCCCAACTGGTGGTACTTTGGATGGGAAGAAACTCCGGGCACAGCCTAAGGTCAGGCTGGGCTGGGCTGAGCTGGCCTGGCAGGGTTATTCTTCTTTGGGTGCTCTAGAGGGGACAACCTCTGAGGCAGAAGCCTGCCATTCTTCCAAAACTGTGTAGCTTTTGTATCTTATGTTGTTTAAGTTTGTAAACTAATCCTATAGAAATAAGGTAATTAAAACAGGGGAACTTAGGTGTTAAGAGTTTAGCCTTGGTTGACAGGCTTACGCGATTCAAGCTGTAACTAAAGAGCCCTGATTGACAGGGTTAAGTGGCTAGCGCATACAGAAAGCTGTCATTTCAAAACTGTGAAGCTTTTGAATAAGGCTCCCTTCCTTTATCACCAAACCTCTGCCTCTGGAGCTTTGCCCAGAGGGTGGCTGCGGCAGCAGAACCCCAGCTGCTGTCCGGTGACACAAGGGCTTTGTAAATAAAGATTTGGGGTGGAGTCCCAGCTACTGCTCCTGCTGGCCAGCCTGGCTTCAAAGGCTTTATCAGTCAAATTGGAACAATAACACATTTACCTTAGGGAATACACATGAGGGCTAACAGTTTTAACAAAATGTCTGGAATACAGCAGGTACTCAGTAAATGCCTGTTCTCTTCTTTATGAGAGGGCCACTTTAAAAAGATGGCTTACTGAGGAAAGAGAGAGACAATCAGAGTGGGCACAACTCCAAAGTCAGGTCACCCAAAACCCCATGACCTGGCAATATAACTCCAGTAATATTTTGATGACTGTCCCTCAAGACATCTCTGCAGGCACACCATGCATAGGGATCTTACAAAAGCAGGTTCTTTTTACACATAGATGCACACACATGCATGCATAGTTATATATACGTACATATAGGTTTTCTCACTCAATATGCCATGGAAGCCTTCCCAAGTCAATAAATACAGACCTATATCCCCATTTTCAGTGACTGTGATAGCACACTGAATCCAGGTATCGAAAGGACTGATGCAATCCCTCCACACCCCTCCTGACACTCAGGTGTGGTTAGAATGTTTCGTATGTTAAACAGCACTGTAATGGGTGCACACTTCCTCGCACGTGCTGTTTTCTCCTGAGACAAACTCTGGAAAGGACAGCGGCGGGGTCAGAAAGAATACGCCCTGTGCACTTAATCAGCATTGTTTTTACCATGAAGCAGTAGGTGCCCTATGGAGCTACATGCTGCTGCTGCTGCTGACTTCCACACACTTTTTCGTTGTGTTAAAAGACTAAACTGCAAACCTACAACCAAGATTACTCTACCCTGCAAAGCTATCATTTAAAATCAAAGGACAGATAGGGAGCTACCCAGACAAGAAAAAGCTAAATGAGCTCATCACCACCAATAATCACCACCAGTATTACATGAAATGTTAAGAGTCTTCTTTAAGATCAAAAACATTAATACAATGGCAATAAATATGTATCTACCAAAAATTGAATCTATAAATGAAATAAACTAACAAGCAGAACAGAAACAAAATCATAAATACAGAGAACGTTTTGAGGGTTGACAGACAGGAGGGGTTGGAGGAGGCGCAGAAGTGAAGGGATTAAGAAGGACACACTGGTTGTCAGAGGACAGTCGTGAGGACGTGAGGCACAGCACAGAGAAAACTGCAATAGTCTAGTAACTATATACGGTGACAGATGCAAGAGTCACTGGGATGATCACTTATTACATTATGAAATGTCTAATCACTGCGGGGTACACCTGAAACGAATGTAATAATTATGTCAACTGTATCTGAAAATTAAAAACGATAAAAGGAAAAAATAAAAATTAGAAGAAAGACTAAATTGCAACCTTGTTAAACATGGCGGAGATTAATTACCATTCAACACAACACTCGCTTTCAATCCTAAGAACAAGAGCACAACACAGACACCAAAACACGTGTGAGAAAGGCAGTGACTCTGAGTATGCACATGCGGATGGGAGAATGCTTCAAGCAGCCCCAGCCCAGGGTGGGGGTGGGCCCGAAGTGGGCCTGCAGCAGGTCAGGGCAGTCTGCAATGCGGTGCTTCTTGGAAGCAGAGACTGAGACGGGGGTTCGGATCCAACATTCACCCAAATGTATCCTTCAAAGTGGTCACCAAATGAGTCCTGGTACTCACTCCAATAATACCACTGGGCAGCCTGCCTTTTAAATCCCTCTTCTGAAATGGCCTCCAGATACAGTTTATGAGGCACAAAAGTTTGCAAAAATATAAATAATTAATATTAGATTAATGGGACTAACACAGTTACAGGCTTGTTACCTGTTGTTGCCCACATACAAAGATTTTACTGTTAACAAAGAACTCAGGGCCACCCCGCCCTCACGCCACCTCATTTTACACATGAGCAGCAACAGGCCGAGTGAGGCTAGGAGGCCAGGTTTGAATACAGTGAGAAGCAGTCTAGTGACCTCTGCTTGAAGAGCTGGACCAAGCAACCTACGTGTTCACCGACAGACAAATGCACGCGCACACACACACACGCACGCACAATGGAATACTACTCAGGCATAAAGAGAATGCAATCTGGCCACCAACAATAACATGAACGGACCTAAAGGGGATTATAGTAAGTGAGGTACGTCAGAGAGAGAGAGAGAGAGAGACATGAACCATATCATTTCACTTATTTGTGGAATCTAAAAAAACAAAATAAATGAATAAACAAAACTGAAACGCGCTCAGATGCAAAGAGCAAACTGCTGGCTGCCAGGTGGCAGGGCAGCTGAGGATGATGAATGGAGAGGCACAGGGATGAAGCACAAAGTGCCATTTACAGAGACAGTCACGGGGTGTGCAGTGCAGCACAGGGAGCTTGTCAATAATATCGGAACAACTGTGCGCGGTGTCAGGTGAGGACTCACTGAGGTGGTCACTTTGTAAATTATGTAAATGTTTCATCACTATGCTGTAGAGCTGAAACTAATATAATATTTTATGCCAACTGTAATTGAAGTTTTTGTTTAAACTTTTAAGAGAATGTTCTGGCCTCCCTTAAAACAGAGAAAGAAACAACGGTCCCTACCAGTCAGTCTCATGCAGCTTTCAGCAATGAGAGATGTCCTACATCTGCACTGTTCAATGCAGCAGCCACTAGCTACGAGTAGCTACCCAGTAACAGAAATGTGGCTGGTGTGAACGAGAAGCAGAACTTTAAACCGAATTTAACCACGCGAGGCTCGTGACCACCACGTTGGACAGCAGAGCTCCAGACCAGTGGTTGCAGACTCACTGGTCATAGAAATGAGATCAGCAGCATGAAGGGAGCCCAGGACCACGGCACCTAGATCCATCTTAAAGCTCTGGCCACTGAACACCATGTGCAAATGAAGGTGTGAGTGGCCAGATCTCCAGATTTTAAACACTGACAGTTCACTGAATAAATTTTAAAGAACTGAGGAGTCCAGAGGAAACACATTGTGGGTCAAATCCAGCCAATGACCCCTACAGCTCTGCACCCTCATCTTGATGCAGCTCAAACATGACATCAGGCACCAAAACATTCACAGTCGTCCAAGGGATTAACAAAGATCCAAGTTTCCCACATGGTCTTTCAAAATTCTTCTTACTGTGCTTCCAGGCTGACCACCCAGTCCTCTTTTTCAGCAACTGCAGCCAGCCAGCAGGGCTTATCGCTCTTCCCCTGCCCCGAGTCTCCTAAGTCTCCTTCCTCCCCTTCTCCAAGGCCCAGGTCCTAACCCTCCAACAGACCTCTCCTGCTAGCCCAGTCCAGGAGCTCTTCCAGCTCTAGCTCCCCCCTGGGCCTGAGACCTGTACTTCTCTCCAGCTCTCACACCCACAGACCATCAATCTCTCCAAAGACCAAACTCCTCAGAGCAGGGCAATTCCATACACAGCCTTCCTCATCCCCGCCCACTTCCCCAGAGATAGCAATGCCTAATTAACTTTTATCTTACATATATTCTCACCATTATCTTATTTAATCCTTGTAACAACATCTTGAGCCAAATACCACAGCTATAAATATCCCTACTTTACAGATAAGGAATTGGGCAACTGGGCAAGGTCACTTGGCTGTTAAGTGGCTCAAATAATATTCATTAAGCCATTAGTCTTACAAAAGGGCAAACTGAAACATTAAGTTTACACTGACAACTGCAAAGTCAAAAATCACTCTCATATGTGTGCTTATCCTAGAGAACAATACACCCATTGGCTGCACTTCTGGCAAAAAGTGGACGTTATTTGCAATAGCCAAAAAATGGCAATCATCCAAAAATCCGTCAACTGGCGAACAGATAAAATGTAGTCTATCTGTACCACTAAATACCACTCAGCAGTAAAGAGGAACACACTACTGATGCACACTACGAGAGAGAGAAACCTTGAAGACGTGATGCTGAGTAAAAGAGACCAAACACAGAAGACTATACATTTGTATGATTCCATGTGTAGGGTCTTCTACAGCTGGGGGTGGGAACGGGAACTGAGGGCATCTTTTCAGTGATGGAAAAATGTTCTAAAATTGGATTGTGCTGACGGCTGTACAACTCTGAATTTACTAAAATTGTGCACTTAACGACTAAATTTTATGGTATGCAAATTATACTTCAATAATGCTGTAAAAAAATCAGTTACTAAGCTTACAAGAACTCTTCTCTGATCCTTCTGGTGAGTGAATCATAGAAGAATTAATTTTACCTGCCAAAGGCAGGTATTTGTTACCTATTTATCTACTGAGAAATATTCCTGTTGTAGAAGGAGGAAAAGCCTGGGGTCAGGAGTTGTGACTGGAGAACACAAACCATTATCTTCCTGAACGTGCTGTCCTGTCACTTACATGCTTCCCTGCCTGAAACATTTTGCTTTCCCTTTTGTTCCTCTTTCAAGGCTCACTTCAAGCATCATCAACTCTAGTGCCCTCCCATCTATATCCACTGGCCCAAGACAGAAAGCTACTTATTTCCAGCACACCCACTACACACTGTTCTCCTAGCAGTCAAAAATTCAGCTGTGACTCCTGCTTTTTTAAACCATCTCTTTCTCTAGTGTCTAGACTGTAAGCTTCCTTAAGGTGGGTTCGTGTCTTACTCATCTCTGTACCATGGCGCTAGCTGTAACTTCACGCAGACTTGGAAAAGGCAGATGGAGGGTGGCTGAATGAGAGATGGATGATGATGTCAAGCTCAGGAACTAAGCGCTCTAACAATCCCGAATGCGACGGCTGCTGTCAAAGTTGGTATCACTTCACCCTGTTTGTGTCCTTGTTTCCTCCCTTTATCCCTTCTGCGTATCCTCCTCACTCACCTAGGACGTCCTTGTAACAGGTAAGTCACGTCACGTCGCTCCACTCAGGACCCTCCACTGGCGCCCGTCTGGCGTGAGAGCTGGTCCTCACCATGGCCTCCAAGCCCTCACCACCTCCCCTCGAACTCCCTCCCTCAGCACTGCCCCTCCCCTTCAGCAGCAGCCTCCCGCCTGTTCCTCCAACATCCAGACGTGCCCCCCTCTTCACACCTGACGCTCTCTCGGCATGGAGTGCTCTTCCCCAAAATACTCACCCACCTAGCTTGTCCTTGTTTCAATGCTACCTCCTCAGCCAGACCCACTCCACCCACCCTACTGAATACCCTGGGCATGCACACACACACACCCTCCACCCACTCTGTGTTTCTTCCCACAGCACTAATCACTTTCCAGTATTCTACTGACATAAAATTCACTCAATTAACTTGCTTAGGAGTTATTTCGCCCTTGTAGAATGTGAGCATCTAATTATCCATTGTTAGAGTCTAGAACCTTACTTGTCGAATAAATAAATGAATGCCATTGACATGCCTTACTGCTCACTTGGAAAAGTGTCTTTCCCTGAATTCAAAATTAGGCTGAAAATGAAGAATAACTTCTGACGTAACTCACTCCTTCCATACGTCTTTATGCTGAAAAATGGGGCCAGAACAAACTGCTGAAACTAAGACAACTAAAACGTCACAAAAGTGGGGGTACCACCCAAGAAGCCCTGCACTACTAGCTCATGAGACCTGGATTCCAGGTCTGCCAACAAACGGCTGCGGGCCTGTCACTTCTCTCTCTGGGCCCCCATCTACAAAACCAGACCTAAGTGCTATCTAAGGCCCTGCAACCCCTGTGGCCTGAGTCCCGTTCTTCACTCACCTGTCCTGCAGGGGTAACTCACTGCGACGCTGTCGATCTCGGCCGCCTCGACAGTGGGACTTTGCCCCAGACTCCTGGCTCCTGCCTTTCTCAAGAGCACGTCGTAGAACCTGCTCCTGCCTGGCTGGCAGTTCAGACAACAAATTTTGTTTGTGCCTGTTATCACTCGGTTGATAGCTGAAAGCAGTAACCTCTAAACTGTTTCTGATTGCACATCCCTACTAGAATCTGTAACATGTACATTTATTTATAATCATATAATCTACTGTTATGTAGCTACACTGTAAAATTATAAAATATATGCAAATACTTTTAAATAAATTGAAAATCAATGTAAGAGGTGCTATAATATCTCCTCACTGTAGCCCAACAGCCTGTCCCACCCTCACCATGAAGCCCACCACCTACAAGGGGAAAGCAGTGTCCCCTGTGAAGAGCTCGGCCTCGTCCCAACTGGAAATGGGGGGATGACAGAACAGAAAGAAGAAACCCTCCAGGGCCCTGGCTGGGTATCTCAGTCCGTTGGACTGTCATCCCAATATGTCAAGGTGTGAGTTTAATCCACGATCAAGGCACATACGAAAACCAACCAACAAATCAATGCTCTCTCCTTTCTCTCAAAATAAAAACAAGTAAAAATAAAATAAATTAATAAAAAAAGGAAGAAATCCTCCCGGTTCCCACCTCCTAGGAAACACCTCATTGTCAATCAGGGAGAAAGTGCCAGTTAAAAAGCTATCTCCCCAGTCAGACTCCAATTCATGAAAACATTCAGAGCTGGCCAAATTCTGTCACACTCTGCTCAGAACGCTTCTTAGGAATGATCTTATGAAGCTTTCAAAATGGCCTCAGCAGCTTAAGAATATTTTACAAAAAAGTCTATCCACTTAACTGTCCCAATCAGCGAAACTACTGCTCAGTACCCAGTGGCCATCTTTCAGAACTGAACTCAGGAGAGAGATTTCAGGCCACCGTGAGGGAGGCAGACAAGGTATGAGCCACCCCTGGTGAAAAGTGCCAACCACACAGCTCAAGACAAGCCCAAGAGAACGCTCAATCTTCAGAAACCCAGTATTTGGGGGTGGGGTCAGAGTACCAGACAAAACTGGGGTTCATATTATGCAAAGTAAAATAAGTAAGACAGAGGAAGGCAAATACTGTATCATTTCATTTATTATGTGGAATCTAACTAACAGAAACAAACTCAGATACAGAGCTCAGACTGATGGCTGCCAGATGGGAGAGGCGTTGGAAGGGTGGGTGATAAAGGGCAGGGATTAGGAAGTACAGACTGACAGTTACAAAACAGTCAGGGGGATGTAAAGTACAGCGCAGGGAATAGAGTCAATAATATTGTGATAACTGTGCATGGTGCCGGGGAGGTAACTAGACTTACCAAGGGAATCACTTCGTAAGTTATATAAATGTCTAATCACTATGATGTGCACCTCAAACTGACATAATATTGAATGCCAAGTGTAATTGAAACAAACTTTAAATTAAACAAAAGAAACTTGGGTTCTGCCCTGGCTGGGTGGCTCTGTTGGTTGGAATGCTGTCTTATACACCAGAAAGTTGGGGGTTTGATTCCCAGTCAGGGCACATACCTAGGTTGCAGTTCCATCCCTGGTTGGGGTGCCAGTGGGAGGCAACTGATCAATGTTTATCGATGTTTCCCTTTCTCTCCCTCCATCCCAAAATCAATATACATATCTTCCAGTAAGGATTAAAAAAAAAAAAGCTTGGGTTCAAAACATGGTGCCATGGAACCTCAAAAAGTTACCAACTCTTTAAAAGTTCCAGCACTCACCTGGTTGCCTCTCCTGGACTCCTGGACTCCCTCAAGACCTGCTAGCTCCCCTGGGGGTACACGGTCCTGCCACAAGAAGCAGAGGTGGAAACACGTGTGGGGCCTGTTGGAGGACTGTGTGCCATGTGTACCACGCAGAAGAGGTGCAGTGGGTGAAAGCAGCTTTGACCACTGCTCCCTTCTGCGCATGGTTTGCAGGAAAAGTGTAGACAGCACCACTGTGGCAATTCATGAGGAGGACATCTACTGCAGATCTTGCTACAGAATGAAGTATGGGCCAAAAGGCTACAGGTATGGCCCTGGGTGAGTAGCTCAGCTGGTTAGAGCTTTACCCCGAAATGCCAAGGTTGTGGATTCCACCCCTGGTCAGAGCACATACAGGCAACAACCAGTAAATGCATCCATAAGTGGAACAACAAATCAATGTCTCTTTCGCTCTCTCTCTAAAATCAATCAATTAAAAAAAAAAAAAAAAAAAAACAACTTTTTTTTAAAGGCTACAGTTATGGCCAGGGCACCAGCACACTCAACACAGACCAGGGCAAGAGGCTGGGCATCGAGCGAGAGACTGTTCCACCTCACAGACCTGCAACAAATCCAAACCCTTCTAAATTTGCTCAGAGATACAGAGGTGCTGAGCAGTGTTCCAGGTATACTGCTGAGAAGATCACTGGAGTGGGGAAGCCCTGGCACAAAAACCGCTTCCGATGTGCCAAGTGTGGGAAGTCTTGAATCAACAATTCTGACTGACAAGGAAGGTGAAATGCATTGTAAAGGAATCTATGCAAAAAACTGTGGGCCCAAGGGATGTGGCCATGGCCAAGGACTACCTGGCAGAGTATGGCCCTCGTCCCCCGCTTCATTTCTAGGTAGAAATCAAGTTCAGGAGGATTTGCAAACTTTAGGCTAAGTTAAATAAGCTAGACACGAAAAGTCACACACTGTCTGATGACACTGGTATGAGGTGCCTAGAACAGGTAAATTCTTGGAGACAGGAAGTACAATGCTGGTTACCGTGGAAAGGGCAGCAGAGCAGGCAGGACTTGGGAGAACAACGTGAGCGTATGCTGGAATGTGGTACCAAAGCCTGATCACTCGAGGACGGCCCGGAGCGATGCAGCAGACAGAAACGCATGGAACTAAATCGATCAATCAGAAATCTTGTTACAAATGAAATACTGTGATTGTCCACTAAAAAATTTAAGTGCCTTCCTTACCATAAGCACCCAAAACATTCGTGAAATAAATGGACTGCACTGCCCTGGGTTTTTCTGAGTAGTGGAAGAAAGAAAATTAGGAGTGGTGAAGTGCAGCGGAAGGCACTAAGGAGAGAGTCCCAGGGAAGTCAAACGAGACAACAAAAGGTAAGACGGCACCAGGACAAAACCGCCCACGGTAAGGAAGAAAAAGGGAGAGGAACGTGGACTCGTTTCTGCTTTCTTATTGTGATCATGGTTATGAGTGCCATCTGTTAGCAGCTGAAGAGCTGGAGGAAACATCTTTCAACACGTGAAAGGCTCCTATTAGAAACCGGCAGTTCGCCGCACTGAAATCCCTGCAGCATTCCATCCGTCGGGAACAGGGTGGGCACACGGGATATCCCGATTACCATTCTGACATGCCTTAGCCATACAATAAGAGGATAAAATGAAGAGACGATGGAACTAAACAGTGAGTCATCATTATTTTCAAGTAATAATTGCAAATTACTAAGAAAATCCAAGAGAATCACCTGAAAATTAGAACTGACAAGAGAGTAAGTGGTCAAATTTTATACAGATATAGAAAACTGTACACCTTTTCTTTAGCTCAATCAGAACCACGAAGAAGGTTTAATGAGGAAAAAAATGAAACTCACAAGTCCAGCAAAAATAAATAAATAATAATTAGGATTGAACATTAAGACTTCCATGAAGGTAACTATGAAAATTTTACCAATGGGCATAAAGAAGGCACAGATAAAAGAAACGTCACATTCCTAAAGGGGGAAGATAGAAGTAAAACAGAAACAAACTGGGCAAAAAATATCAGTTAAATGTATAGTGAAGAACTGTATACATAATATTAAAAAAATCTACATGTAATTAAGAAAAAAGTAAATTTTGTTTAATGGGCAAAAGTTATCTAATAGACAACTTATTCTATAACTTACCAATAAAAATTAGAAGTTGCTCAATCCCATTTATACCCCCAAAATTGCAAATCGTGATAATGACACACCATTTATAACCTATCAGATTGAGATAACTT
>VMDR010015156.1:0-22654 GCA_007922815.1 Macrotus californicus | reverse complement strand
GTAAATTATATCAAGCAAGAATAGTCAATAAACATGAAAAACATGTTCCTTGGCAAAGTCTGCCTGCTATAGAACGACTAGCATGCCAAGGTCCCCCTGGATGCCAAAGAGCAAAAGAATTCTATTCGGAGATAGTTAATCAAACTTAAATCAGTTCACCCATTGTAAGTTAGTAGAACAAAATAATCTTACAGGAACATATAGTAATAGAAAGGGCACCTGGTTCATAATATTTTAGTAGAATAGAATAAAGAAATAGACATAGATCATGGATCAATCATTAACCATAGGCAAGGGAGTTAATTGAAACTCTGTCTGGCAAGATAGGTTTTTATTCTTAATTTCTAAGGCCATTGTATAATGAATTATGATTTTTTGCTTGGTTTAATCATAAATCTATAACCTTAGAAAGTTAAAGCTTGCCAAAAAATCTGTATATAAGCAATGTGAAAAGTGACAATAAATCGGAACAGCTTTGCACAGCCATCGAGTTGTGTAGTTGCCTGTCTCCCATCGCCGACGCCTTACCCACCTTCGGGACCCCCTGGATTCTGCTGCAGCTGGACTGCGGCACTGGATTCAAGTCTGTCTGAAGATATGGTTTCTTTTTTGTCATTTCCACCTCAGCTGCTGGCCTAGCTTTGGTGCCCTTCAACCTTCACTTTGTCATCATTAACCTGTGCCACACAGAGGACATAGGCAAGAATCTGAAGTCAGACCACAGAGTCGGTTGTACAAACCTGGTGAGAGCTCCTGCTAGAAACAATCCATTTTTTAATTTCCAACTTTCAGTTCAAAGCGACAGGAATAATCTTACAGTTGCCACTGGTAAATTATATAAATTCAAATACTGAACTTGTTTATTATTTTCTCCATTGTAAAACAGTGATATAAAAAGAAGCACTTGCCTCAAAAAACTATTTTAATTTTATAATTGAATTTATTGGTGTCACATTGGTTAATAAAAGTATATAGACATAAGTGTAAATGTTTATAATAAGAAATATGTATATTGTACAGTGTTTTTACCACCTTAAGTCCAATCTTTAATGTTTAAGTGAAATATGCTATGAGATGTTTAAAAAGTCAGCTTGTGAAAGACAAATGCCATATGATCTCACCTATAAATGAAATCTAATTAGCAAAACAAACAAGCAGGAAAATATAACCAGAGACATCAAAATAAAGAACAAAGTGTCAGTAACCAGAGAGGAGTGGGGAGGACAAAAAAGGGGGAAAGAAATGGAGGGGTCATCAAGGAACATGTATAAAGGACCCATAGACAAAGCCTAAGAGGGTAGTATTGAGGGTGGGATGTGGGGGAAAGTTCTAGTGGGAAAACGGAGACAGTTGTACTTGAACAACAACAAAAATAAAAAGGAAAGAGAAAGAACTAAAGATGCAGTTTTACACTGTTCTGATTGCCAAAATAAAAAGATCAGAGAGTATAAAATGAAATAAAAATGTAAATAAAAAGACATTTTATTTTAATTAATGTATTTAAAAATTAATCAGAAAAAAGGCCCTAACTGCCACAGTGGATTAATGTTACTCATAGACATTTATAAAGTATTTAATGCAAACACTGTATTTTAGACATTTACTCCTAGTTCAATGAAACATTTGCCAAGATACATCATGTAATAGGTCACAAACAAGCCTCAAGAAAGTCAAGAAACTTAAAATATATCTACCATATTATCTGTCCACAATGTTAAAAATTATTAAAATTCAGTACAAAAAATAAGGGAAAAAACACATGTGTGAAGATTAAACAACATGCTTCTAAATAATAGATCAAAGAGAAAAACAAATAGAAAACTAAATCTACCTGATGCTCACACAAATTGAAAAGCAACCTAACAAAATCTAGTATGAAGAAAAAGCAGTTAAGAGAAAACAGTATAGTTGTATAGGGCTATGAAAAGAGCAGGGAAAACATCCAAAAAATCCATTAAATTTACCCCTGAAGAAAACAAAGAAATAAAAACAAACAAAAATAAATGGAAGAAAATTTTTAAAAAAGATCTGAGCAAAAATTAGTAAAATAAA
The DNA here is from genome assembly GCA_007922815.1 of Macrotus californicus. Lineage (NCBI taxonomy): Eukaryota > Metazoa > Chordata > Mammalia > Chiroptera > Phyllostomidae > Macrotus > Macrotus californicus. The sequence continues at coordinate 20,602 of VMDR010015156.1, read as the reverse complement.
AATACAAGACTAAAGAGTAATAAAATAAAGGCTGATTCATTGAAAAATAAATAAAATGGACAACCCAATGGTCACACTCATTAAAAAGGGAAAAAAGAGGGAATAAAAATGAATAAAATAAAAAATGAAAAAGAAACTCAACTGATACCATAGATTTAAAAAATCATCAAAAAATATTTTGTACAATTACATACCAACACAGTTTTACAATCTAGATAAAATGGATTTCCTCAAAAACATAGAGCTTCCAAAGCTCAATGAGAAACAGAGAATCTCTATAGATCAATTCCTATCAATGAAATTGAAACAGTAATCAAAACTCCCAAAAAACAAAATTCCAGGACCTGATGGCTCCCAGTTGAAGTCTACAAAATATTTAAATAATAAGTATATTTTCTCTTCAAACTATTTTAAAAACCATGGAACACTTTCAAACTCATAGTATGAGGCCAGCATAAATCTGATAACAAAACCAAACAAAGGCACAAGAAAGGGAATGATTTAGAGGCCAATATCCCTAACAAACACAGATACCACAATTCTTAACAGAATAATAGCAAAATGAATTTATCAGTATGTTCAAGGAATTATATATTATAATCAAGTAGGAATTATACCAAAATACATATCCTGAATGTCTTTTAGAACATTAAGGTGACTTACAAATCAATGAAATCAAGAATTACAGTCACGTGGTTATCAAAAAGATGCATACAAAGCATTTGGAAGAATTCAATATCAATTTACGATTAAAAAACTCTCAGTAAAAAAAATATACAATGAAAACCCCTCAACTTGATAAAGGTTATATAGGATAAGCCTAGAGCTATTGTCATTCTCAATTGTGGAAAAAAGGAAGCTTTCTTTTTAAGAGTAGAAGAAAAAAAAAAAGCCCACTCTCCACTCTAATTCAACTTAGTGCCACTATTTCTAGCTACAGCATACTAAAAAGAAAATAAATCAATGTATGCATTTAATAATTAAAAAAGTAAAACAGTCACTCTTTGCAGGTGATATCAGAGTACATGGAGAAACCCAAGACAATCCAACAAAAATAGATAGAATTAATAAAATAAATTTACTGAGGTATCAAAATACAATATTAATATGATGAAATTTATCACATTCATAAGCATAAATAACAAAAAATCTGAAGAATAACCCTACTGGTGTGACTCAGTGATTGGTCATTATCCCCCATACCAAAAGGTCACTGATTCACTTCAAAGTCAGGGTACATGTCCAGGCTACAGGTCAGGTCCCAGGTTGGGAATGTGGGAAAGTATTGTCTTAAATTGCTTGAAAACTGGAAGTTGCTTAAGTTTATGAGGAAAATGTATGTAGAAGAATCTACTGCTCACTCTCAGGCTGCCTTTCTTCTCAGAAAGCAACAAACAGTGCTATGTTTGAACACGAGTAAGATGAATGCGTGCCAAGTGAGATTTGAAAGCACATATCAGCAGAAACCGCAATTAGTAAATACAGACTCTCATTATGTAATGTACAACGTTGCCTTACTCATGATAAAACATGTTCTTTTGGAACACATTTGATGGTGTCAAAAGAAAGTTCAATATTAGAATAGTTGTGTGTGTGTGTGTGTGTGTGTGTGTGTGTGTGTGTGTGTGTATAAAGCCACTTATATAAGCATTGTTCAAAGGAAGAGTATAGGATTGAGCATGAATTGGAAGATAAAATTCTAGTTACTTCTACACCTGAGAATTTTAATAGACACACAAAGGTGTCAGCCGGGTGAGTTTCCTTTGTACGCTTTAGAACACAGGTAAAATTACTTACTGCACTTCACTTAGTGTGCTGTTATTTCTTTTCATGTCCTCAGAAATGCAATTACACAGAAGCATATGATTCAGTTGGCTGTGTGGGTAATACTGGGAAGAACATGAAGACAGACAACAATATGTGCAATGATGTTTGTTAAGGTGTGCTCTTATGTTTTTCTAGATTGTGTTGAAACATTGTTACTTCTAGAGCTGTGAAAGAATAGAAATAAAGGTCTCTAGAAGTCAGATATGTTTAACCTCACGTCTCTTAACCATGGTGTGATAAAGCCAGGTAAATGCTCTTTTTGTATGGAGAAAAAGTAAATTATGAAAACTTCTCTATTGAGAGACTAAAGAACAACCTGCCTAACAACTTTATACCTGAAAATAGCCATATATATATATTGAAAATTTTGTGAAAGAAGCCTTTTGTCCACTCTATTGAGCAGCATACAATTTCAACAGGACAAACGGATTGTAGGAAAGAAACGTGAAAGTATTGTCTTAAATTAAGTGCAATCTGGAAGTTGCTTAAGTTTACAAGGAAAATGTATGTAAGAGAATCTACTGATCACTATCAATGTGCTTATCCTGCTCAGAACACAAGAGTGCAGTGTTTGAACACGCTTCAGTTTAATTCATACCAGGTGAGATTTGGGAGCACTTATCAGCAGAGACTACAATTCATAAATACAAACTTTCCTCATCATGTAATGTACAATGTTGCCTTTAGCCAAGAGAAAACATGTTCTTTTGGAACAGATTTGATGATGTCAAAAGGAGAGGTTGATAAAACAAAAGCTATGTTTGTATAAAACCATTCATATAAATTTTGTTCAATGTAACAGTATACAACTGAGCATGGATTGGAAGATAAAATTCTGGTTACATTTGCAACTGAGAATGTTTATAGATAGACAAGTGCATTGGCAGGGTAAGTGTTCTTTGGAAGCTTTAGAACAAGGCTAAACTTAATTACTGCGTTTCACTTGGAGTACCATTTCTCATCATGTCATCAGAACTTACATAGAAGCTTATGGTTCTATTGACTCTGTAGGTAATACTGGGAAGAACATGAGGACAGAACAACCATTTTCCCAGTGATTTTTGATAAGGTGTGCTCTTTCAGTGTCTAGATTTTGTGGTAATGTTGTTACTTCCAGAGTTGTGAGATGAGTAGAAATAAAGGTATCTATAGAAGTCAGATATGATTAGGGTTAGGGTTAGCACTAGGGTTAGTGTTAGGGTTAGGTTTACAGTTAGGGCTGGGTTAGGGCTAGGTTTACGGCTACAGCTATCATTAGGGTTAGGTTTAGTTTTAAGGCTAGTGTTAGGGTTAGGGATAGGACTAGGCTTAGGGTTTGGTTTGGGTTTGGGTTACGGTTAGGGTTAAAGTTAGGTTTAAGATTAGGGTTAGGTCTATAGTTTAGGGTTAATTTTAGGGTTAGGATTAAGGCTAGGGCTAGAGCTAGAGCAATGTACTCTTTCAAGGAGAGAAACACATTGTAGCAAAAAAAAGTGAAAGTATTGTTATATTACTTGTGTTCTGGAAGTTGCTTAAGTTTACAAGGAGAATATATGGAGGAGAATATACTGCTCACTCTCAGCCTAATTTTCCTTCTCAGAAAGCAATAGTGCTGTGTCTGAACACACTTAAGTTTATTGCATATCAGGTGAGATGTAGGAGCACTTATCATCAGAGACTACAATTTGGAAATACAGACTCTCCTCATCATGTAATGTGCAATGTTGCCTTTACTCATGATAAAACATGATCATTTGAAACACATTTGATGGTGTGAAAATGAAAGTTTGATAAAACAAGAGGTATGTTGTGTAAAGCCATTTATTTATATAAGCTTTGTTCAGTGGAACAGTATAGGACTGAGCATGGATTGGAAGATAAGATTCTCATTATTTCTACACCTGAGAATGTTAATAGATAGATAAAGATGTTGGCAGGGTGAGTTTTCTTTGTAAAGTTTATAACATGGCTAAAATTAATTACTGTGTTGTACTTGGTGTTCTGTTATTTCAATTCATGTCATCAGAACTGCAGTTACACAGATGCATATTGTCCAGTCGGCTGTGCAGGTAATGCTGGGAAAAACATGACAGAAACAACCGTTTGCACGGTGATGTTTGTTATGATGTGATCTATTTTTCTAGATTATGTCATAACATTTTTACTTCTAGAGTTGTGGGAATCATAGAAATAAAGTTCTATTTAGAAGTCAGATATGGTTAGGGTTAGGGTTAGTCTTAGGGCTAGGACTAGGTTTAGGGCTAGAGCTAGGGCCTAGGGCTAGGGCTAGGGTTATGGTTAGCGTTCAGGTTAGGGTTAATGGTAGGGCTAGGCTTGGGTTTAGTGTTTGGTTAAGTCTGGTGTTAGGGTTAGGGTTAGGATTAGGGCTAGGGCTACAGTTGGTGTTCAGTTTAAAGTTCAGGTAGCACTAAGGCTACGATTATGTTTAGGTTTGTGGTTAGCCCTAGGGTTAAGGTTAGGGTAATGGTTAATTATTTTTAATGTTAGAAGTAGGGCTAGGGCTGCTTTATGGTTAGGGTTAAGGATAGGGCTAGGGCTAGGGTTAGGGTTAAGGTTAGGGTTAGCATTAGGGATAGGATTACAGTTAGGTTTAGTTTTAGGTCTAATTTTAGGGTTAGGATTAGGGTTATGCTTGGGTTTAGGTTTATGTTTACGGATAAGGCCAGAGTTAGTGTTATATTTGGGATTAGGGCTAGAGTTAGGGTTAGGTTAATGGTTAGGGTTAGTGATGGGGCTATGTTTAGGGCTAGGGTTAGGGTTAAGGCTAGGGTTAGGGTATAGGTAGGTTTAGGGTTAGGTTTAGTTCTAGGTCTTAGGGTTACTGTTAGGTTTAGTGTTAGGTTTGTGGCTATGGTTAGGGTTTTGGCTAGCATTAGGGCTGGACTAGAGGTAGGTCTAGGGGTATGTCTGGGACTAGGGCAATGTACAGTTTCATGGAGAGATACCCATTGCAGCAAACAAACGTGTAAGTACTTTCTTAATGTGCTTGAAAACTTTAAGTGGCTTAAATTTTTGAGGAAAATGTATGTAGCATAATCTACTGCTCAGTGTCAGCCTACTTTTTCTTCTCAGAAAGCAAGAGTGAAGTTTTGAACACACTTACGTTTAACGCATCCAACTGAGGTTTGGGAGCGCTCATCTGTAGAGACTACAATTCATAAATACAAACTCTCCTCATCATGTCTTGTCCAACATGAGGTCAGAAATAAATATTTGTGCAATGATGTTTGTTAAGGTGTGCTCTTTTTTTCTAGATTTCATGGCTAGTTGTAGAATTTGAGAAGCACAGATATAAAGGTCTTTTTGAAGTCAGATATCATTAACCTCATGTCTCTAAGCATGGTGTTATAAAGCTAGGTAAATGCTGTTTTTTTCATGGAGAAAAAGTAAGTTATGAAAGCTCTATCAAGCTATTAAAAAACAACCTGCATAACAAGGTTATACCTGATAATGGCCTAATACATATTGACACTTTTGTGAAAGAAGCGTTATATCCACACTTTTGAGCAATGTACAGTTTCAAGGAGAGAAACACATTGTAGCAAAGAAACATGAAAGTACTGTCTTAAATTACGTGACATCTGGAAGTTGCTGAAGTTTACTGGGAAAATGTATGCAGCAGAATCTACTGCTCACTCTCAGCCTTCTTTTTATCATGGAAAGCAACCATGCAGTGTTTCAACACACCTAAGTTTAATGCATACCAGGTGATCTTTGGGAGCGCTATCAGCAGACTACAATTCATAAATACAAACTCTCCTCACGTAATGTACAACACTGCCTTTACTGAATAAAATGTTCTTTTGGAAGATATTTGATTGTGTCAAATGGAAAGTTCGATAAAACAAGAGCTATACTTCTGTAAAGCTGTTTATTTAAGCTTTGTTCATGGAAAAATATAGCATTGAGCATGGATTGGAAGATAAAATTCTGGTTACTTCTACACCTGAGAGTGTTAATACACAAAGGTGACAGCCGGGTGAGTTCTTTTTGTAAGATTTAGAACACAGCAGATATTAATTATTGCATTTCCCTTGGTGTACTGTTATTTTTCGTCATGTCATCAGAACTGCAGGTTCACAGGAATGTATGGTTCAGATGACTGTGTAGGCAATATTGGAAAGAATATGAGGACATAAACAAATATTTGTGGACTGATGTTTGTTAAGATATGCTCTTATATTTTCCTAGATTGTGTGGTAACGTTGTCACTTTTAGAGTTGTAAGAAGCATAGATATAAAGGTCTCTTTTGAAGTCAGATATGGTTAACCTCACGTCTTCAAGCATGGTGTTGTAAAGCTGGGTAAATGCTGGGTTTTTTCATTTCATACCAAGCTATTAAAAGTCAACCTGTATAACAACTTGTACCTGAAAATGGCCTCATACATATTTAAATTTTTGTGAAAGAAGCATTCTGTTTACCCTTTTGAGCAATATGTAGTTCCAGGGGGAGAAACACATTGTACACATTTGCTACACATTGTAGCAAAGAAACATGAAAGTACTGTCTTTAATTACTTAAAATCTGGTAGTTGCTTAAGTTGATGATGAAAATGTGTGTAAGAGAATCTACTGAATGGTCTCAGTCTGCTTTTCATTCTCAGGAAGCAAGAGTGCAGTGTTTGAACACACTTAAGTTTAATGTATACAAGGTGAGGTTTTGGAGTGCTTATCAGTAGACACAACAATTCATAAGTACAAACTCTCCTCATTATGTAATGTACAACGTTGCCTTTAGACAAGATTAATCATGCTATTCTTGAACAGATTTGGTGGCATGAAAAATAAAATTCAATAAAACAAGAACTTTTTTTTGTAAAGCTATTTATATAAGCTTTGTTGAATGAAAATCTATAGGACTGAGCATGGATTGGAAGATAAAATTCTGGTTACTTGTACACCTCAGAATGTTAATTGACTGATAAAGGTGTTGGCAGAGTGAATTTTCTTTGTAAGCTTTAGAACATTGCTAAAATTTATTACTGCATTTCATTTGGTGTCCTGTTATTTCTCTTCATGTCATTGGAACTACAGTTACACTGAAGTGTATGGTTCATTCGGCTCTGTAGGTAATACTGGGAAGAACATGAGGACAGAAACAACCATGCTCTCAGTATGTTTGTTAAGGTGTCCTCTGTTTTTCTAGACTGTAACATTGTTACTTGTAGAGCTGTGACAAGCATAGAAATAAAGGTCCCTGTAGAAGTCAGATATGGTTAAACTCATGTCTTAAGCTTGGTTTTGTAAAGCTGGGTAAATGCTGTTTTTTCCTGGAAAATAGCAAGTTATGGAGAGTTCTCTACAGAGCTATTAAAAAACAACCTGCAGAACAATGTTATAGCTGAAAATGTCCTGATATATAGTGAAATTATTGTGAAAGAAGCCTTTTGTCCACCTTATTTAGCAATGTACATTTTCAATGAGAGAAATTCATTTTAGCAAAGAAATGAGACAGCACTGTCTTAAATTACTTGACATCTGAAAGTTGCTTGAGATTATGATGAGAGTATATGTAGGAGAATGTACTATTCACTCTCAGCCTCCTTTCTCTTCTTGGAAAACAGTTTAATGTTTGAGCATGCCTAAGTTTAATGCAAAGCAGGTGAGATTTGGAAGCGCTTATCAGCAGAGAGTACAATTTGTAAATACAAACTGTTTATGTAATGCACAACATTCTTTTTACACAAGATAAAACATGCTGTTTTTTAATACATTTGATGATGTCAAACAGAAAGTTTGGTAAAAGAAGAGCTATCTGTGTAAATCCATTTATATAACCTTTGTAACTGGACCAGTACAGGACTGAACATGGATTGGAGGATAACATTCTTGTTACTTCTACACCTGAGAATGCAAACAGAAAAAGGTGTTAACAGGATGAGTTTTCATTCTAAGATTTAGAGCACTGCTAAAATTAATTACTGTGTTGCACTTGGTGTACTGTTATTTATCTTCATGTCATTGCAACCGCAGTTCCACAGAAGCGTATGGGTCAGTTGCCTGTGTAGGTAATACTGGGATGAACGTGAGGACTGAAACAACCACTTGTGTGATGAGAAATGATATGGTGTGCTCTCTTTTTCTACATTGTGCGGTAACGTAGTTACTTCTAGAGTTGTGAGGAGCATAGAAATAAAGGTCTCTTTAGAAATCAGATATGGTTAGGGTTAGGCTTAGGCTAGGGCTAGGGCTAGGGCTAGGCTTAGGGTTAGGGTTAGGGTGAGGGTTAGGGTTACAGTTAGGTTTAGGGTTAGGGCTAGGCCTGGGTTTAGGGCTGGGGCTGGGGCTTCTGCTAGGGTTATGGCTAGGGCTATTGTTAGGGTTAGTGTTAGGGCTAGGACTTGGTTTAACATTAGTGTTATGTTTAGATTTAGGGTTAGAAATATGTCTATGGCTATGGATAGGGACCGGGTTAGGGTTAAGGTTAAGGATAGGGCTAGGATTAGTGTTAGGGCTAGGGTTAGGTTTAGGGGTATAGTTATGATTAGGATTATGTGTAGGGTTAGGCTTAGTGTTAGGGCTAGGGTTAGTGCTAAGTTTAGAGTAGGACTAGTTTTAGGGGTGGAGTTAGGGTTAGGGTTAGGGATAGAGCAAGTGTTAGGGTTACTGTTAGTTATAGAATAAGGGATAGGGTTAGGGATAAGGTTACGGTTTGATTAGGGCTAGGACTAGGGTTAGGTTTATGTCTATGACTAGGGTTAGGTCTAGATGTATTGTTAGAGCTAAGATAAGGTTAAAGTTAGGGTTAGGGGTAAGATTAGTATTATGGTTAGGGTTAGGTCTAGGTTTAGGGTTAGGGTTACTGTTAGTGTTAGGGTTAGAGTTATTGATAGGATTAGGTTTATGGTTAAGTCTAAAGCTAGGGCTAGGGCTAAAGCTGGGTCTAGGGCTATCGTGAGGATTAGGATCAGAGCTAGTGCTAGGGTTATGGTTATGCTTAGGGTTAGAGCTAGTGGTAGGGTTAGGGTTAGGGCTACATTTAAGGGTGGGGATATTGTTTGGGCTAAGATTAGGTTTAGGGTTAGGGTTAAGGTTAGTTTCAATGCTAGGGTTAGGATTACAGCTGGTGTGAGGGTTAGGGTTTGGGTTAGGTTTAGGCCTAGGGCTACGGTTAGGTATCGGGTGAGGTTTAAGCTTAGCACTAGGGCCAGGGTTATGGTTGTTTAGGATTAGGTCTAGAGTTTGGGTTAGTGTTTGGTTTAGGGTTAAGGTTAGGGCTAATATTGGGGCTACATTGGGTACTGTTAGGGCTAGGGTTAGGGTTAGGGTTACATTTATGGTTAGGGTTTAGGGCAAGGGATAGGGTGAAGGTCAGGGTTAGGTTTAGGATTATGATTGGGGTAGGGTTAGGGTTAAGTTTAGAATTATGGGTAGGGTAAAGTTAGGTTTGGGGTTAGGGATAGAATTAGGGTTAGGTTTAGGGTTACATCCAGGGCATAGGTGGCAAACACAAGGCCCGTGGGATGAACCTGGCCCTCCACCTTGTTTTATACAGCCCAGCACTGTATTTCTACCCAGTGGCAGTGCTGAGTTCTTACTTAACTGTTAAGGACATTTATACAATCCTAAAATTACATTTGGCTCTGCGAAGGCAACCACGAGGCTGATGTGGCCCCTGGTGAAAATGAGTTTGACACCCCTGCTCTAGGGTTAGGGTTAGTGTTAAGGTTATGGTTAGGGTTAGAAATAGGGTTAGCTTTAGGAATGGGATTAGTGTTATGGTTAGCGTTAGGTCTAGGGTTAGGGTTAAGATTAGAGTTAGGGTTACTGTGAGGGTTAGGGTTAGGGCTAGGATCAGGATTATGGTTAAATTTAGGGTTAGGGTTAGGGTTACAGTTAGGACTAGGGTTAGAGTTAGGGTTACGTCTAGTGTTATGGTTTTTGTTAGGGTTAAGGCTAAGAGTAGCTTTAGGTCTATGGTTAGGGTAAGTGTTAGTGCTAGGGTTATAATTTCAGTTAGAGTTATTGTTAGGGATAGGGAGAGTGTTAGCGTTGGGGTTAGGTTTAGGGGCATGGCTAAAGTTAGAGTTAGGTGTTCATGTTAGGGTTAGGGATAGATTTATGGTTAGGGTTAGAGCTAGGGCTAGGGTTAGGTGTAGGTCTGTTTTTCAGGCTAACATTAGGGTCTGGGTTATGGATCCAGTTAGGTCTAGTTTTAGGGTTGGTTTTAAGGTTATGGTCAGGTTAGGTTTAGGGTTAGGGTTATAAATAGAGTTAAGATTAGTTATAGGGTTAGGATTAAGGTTTAGGTAGGGGTAGGGCTAGGGCTAGGGTTATAGCTGGTCTTTCAGGCTAGATCTGGACTATGGTTAGGGCTAGTGCTAGAGTTATAGTTAGAGTTACAGTTAGAATTGTAAGTACAGTTACATTTTGGGTTAGGGTCAGGTTTACAGTTAAGGTTATAGTTAATATTAAGGGCAGGGTTAGAGTTAGGTTTAGTTTTAGGGCTAGGGTGAGGGATAGGGTTAGGGTTAGGTCTTGGGTTAGGGTAGGGCTATGATTGCGGTTAGGGTTAAGGATGGAATTAGGGTTAGGGTTACGTTTGAGTCTAGGGTTTAATTTAGGGTTAGCGTTATGGCTAGGGTTAGGATGAGAATTAGGGTTATGGTTAGGGCTAGGGTTAGGGTTATGATTAGCTTTTGGATTTATGGTTGGGGTTAGGGTAAATGTTAGAGTTAGTGCTAGGGTTGGGGTAGGGTTACATTAGGGTTAGGGTTAATGTTAGGTTTAGGGTAAAGGTTTAGGTTTAGGGATAAAGCTTAGGTTTAGGGATATGGTGAGGGTTAGGGTTAGGTTTAGGTTTACAATTAGGGCTAGGGTTACAGTAAGTTTAGTAATAGGGCTAGGGTACTTTAGGGTTAGGATTAGGTTTAGGGTTAGGGTTACAATTTTGGTTAGGGTTAGGGCTAGGACTTGGGTTAGGGTTAGGGCCAAGATTAATGTGATGGTTAGGGCTAGGATTAGAATTAGGTTCAAGGCTAGGGTTAGGGTTAGGGTGTAAGATAGGGTTATACTTATGGCTAGGGCTCTGTCTAGTGGTAGGACTAGGGCTAGCATTAATGCTAGAGTTAGGGTTACAGTTGGGGACAGGGCTAGGGTTAGTGATAGGAATAGGCTGAACGTTAAGGTTATGATTAGGGTTAGGGCTAGAGCTAAGATTAGGGCTAGGTTAGGGTTAGGGTTAGGGTTAAGGTAAGGATTTTGGCTAGGTGTAGGACTAGGACTAGGGGTAGATTTAGGGTTAGGGTTAGGAATAAGGCTAGGTTTACTGTGATGTTAGGGTTAGGGATAGGTCTAGTGCTAGCGCTAAGGCTAGGGCAAGTTAGAGCTAGGATCATGGTTAAGGTTAGGGTTAGAGTTAGGTGTAGGGTTAGGAATAGTGCTAGGTTAGTGTGAGGTTTGAGGGTAGGATTAGGGCTAGGTCTAAGGCTAGGTTAAATGCTAGGGTTAGGGTTAGGGTTAAGGCTAGAGTTATTGTTGTCTTAGGGCTAGGGAAAGTGTTGGGTTTAGGGCTAGGGTTAGTGACAGGAATAGGGTTAAGTTTAAAGTTACTGTATGGTTATGGCCAGGGATAGGGTTAGAGTTGGGGCTTCAGCTAGGTTTAGGGCTAGGGTTTGGGTTAGGGCTAGGGTTTGGGTTAGTCTTAGGGCTAGGGCTAGGGCTAGGGCTAGGAAAAGTGTTGGGGTTAGTGTTAGGGTTATGGCTGTTGGGATCCGCCCTGTCTGGTTTCAAAAGCTGTAACTCCCCATGGCTAAGGCTGAGTGAGAGACCTTGGGACCATAAGCCACTAAGGAGACAAAGCTTATCTTCCTGGCAGGGGCACTGCCCCTGCCTCCTTTTACTTCACCCTGCTTGGCCCCAGGCAGATGACTGGTTAGGTAATGATGGGTAAGAATCCTCAAGGGAGGGATGACCAAAGACAGGCACAGTCATGAAGGGGCCTCAGGGAAGGACTTTGGGTCTATAGAAAAAGGGGGTGATGGACCCTCGCCCCTCAGCTTTGACATAGCCTGAGTCCTCATTCTGTCTGTGAGAAGTCTCCTAATCTCTTGGCTGGTTTACTTCTCCTGCCTGACTTAAACCTGAAACAATGTCACAAGGCAGTGCAGCCCTGGGCAGGAACAGGAGGCTCCCTGGGGCGATTAGGCCTAAAAAAGAATGCATAAAATCCTGTGAAACCTGCTTTGCTAAGAATGTCCTCAATTTCCTGATAAGGGTCCAAGCATGAAAAGAGTTTGTTTCCCAAAGTTTTATGGCTCTTTGGCTAACTGACCCTGACTCAGTATAAGCCCTCATAGTTCTTTGAATATTATCTGTAAGAAGTGATCAGCAACATCCTCTCCTTTGTTTTCTGTAAAAGGTAATCACCTAAAGGAAAGCTGAGCATAATGAATGAAAACCTTCTTTGATGTATGCTATTAGAAAGCAATAAAAGCCTGTCCAGGCAAGGGTTGAGGTGCTCACTCTCAGAGAGTGGTCATGCTGTCCCTTTTTATCCACAGGACTTCTGCAGACCCTGTGAATTTGTTCATCGCATCCACAACACTGCGGACCCCACTGGTCGGAGTCCACATCAAGGATTGTGGCTAGGGATAGGTCCAGAGCTAGGTCTAGGGTTAGTGTTAGTTCTACAGCTAGGTTAGGGTTTGGGTTAGGGTTACATTTAGGGCTATTGTTGGCATTAGGTTTAGGGGTAGGGCTAGCATTAGTGTTAGGATAAGTTTAGGGCAAGGCCAATGATAGGGTTAAGGTTAGGTCTAGAGATAGGTTTCAGGTTAGGTTTATGGTTAGGTTTAAGGATAGGGCCAGGTTTAGGGTAAGGGTTAGGTTTAGGGCCAGGGTTAGGGTTAGGACTAGGGTCAGTTTAGGGCTAGAGTTAAGGTTAGGGCTAGGGCTATTTTTAGGCTAGGGTTAGGGCTAGAGTTAGAGTTAGTGTTAGGATTAGTGCTAGGGCTACGGATATGGTTAGTGTGAGGGTTAGGTTTAGGGTTAAGGATAGTGCTAGGACAGTGTTAAGTTTAAGGTAGGGTTAGAGGTAGGGGTAGGTATAGGCTTAGGCCTAGGAATAGAGCTAGGTTTAGGGTTCAGTTTAGGGTTAAGGCTAGTTATAGGATAAGAGCTAGGACTAGGGCTAGTGTTACGTTTAGGGCTAGGTATAGATTTAGGGGTAGCATTAGGACTGGGGTAGGAGTAGGTTTAGGGTTAGGTTTAGGGTTAGGGTGTGGGTTATGTCTATGGCTAGAGCTAGGACTAGGGCTAAGTTTAGGACTACTTTACAATTAGTGTTAAGGTAAGGATTTTGGCTAGATGTAGGGCTTGGACTAAGGCTAGGGCTCAGTTAGTTTTAAGGTTAGGGTTAGGGATAGGGCTAGAGCTAGCTTTAGCAATAGGAATAGGTTTAATTTTAGTTTTAGTGTTAAGGTTAAGGCTAGAGCTATGGCTAGTATTAGGGTTGGGTGTAGGTTAGGGCTAGGGTTAGGGTAGTCTTAGAGCTAGGAGTAGGCATAGGGTTGCAGTTATTATTAGGGTTAGTTTTACTGGTAGGGCTTGGGCTAGGGCTTTGGCTAGGATTAGGGTTAAGGTTAGGGTAAGGGTTAGGGTTAATGCTAGATCTAGCTTTAGGGTTAGGGTTTTGTTAGCATTAGGGGAAGGTTTAGGGCTAGGTTAAGGGTCAGCCTTAAGGCTAGGGCTAAGTTTAGGACCACTTCTAGGTTTTTGGTTATTGTTAGGGTTAGTGTTATGGTTAAGTTTAGGGTGGGGCTAGGGTTAGAGTTTGCATTAGGGTTAGGGCAAGGCCCAAGTTTACAATTAGGGTTAGAGCTAGGGTTAGGGTTAGTGTTAGAGTTATGTTTAGGGATAAGGCTAGAGTAGGGCTAGGCTTAGGGTCAGGTTAGGTTTAGGGTTAGGGCTATGGCTAGGGTCAGGGATAGGGCTAGGGTTAGGTTTAGCTTAGTGTTAAGGCCATGGCTAGGTTTAGGGTTAGGATGAGTGTTAGGGTTAGTTTTAGGGCTAGGACGAGGTTTAGGGTTTGGGTTAGGGGTAAAGCATACGGTTAAAGCTAAGGCTAACACTAGGTGTAGTGTTAGGGCTAAGGATATGTCAGTGTCACAGTTTAGGGATAGTGTTAGAGGTTGGATTACAGTACAGTTTAGGGCCAGTGCTAGGGCTAGGTGTAAGGTTAGGGTTTAGGTTAGGCTTAGGGCTAGAGTTAGGGCTATGTGTAAAGCTAGGGCTACTGTTAGGTTTAGAAACAGGGATTGGGCTAAGGCTTAGGTCAGGACTATGCTTAGGGTCAGTTTTAGAGTTAGGGTCAGGTCTAGAGTTAGGTTAGGATTAGGCATAGGAATAGGACTAGGGTTGGGCTTAGGGTTAGGTTTAGTGTAAGGGTTAGGGTTAAGGCTAGGTTTAGATTTAGGGTTAGGTTTATGTCAAGGGGTAGTGTTAAAGGAAAGGAAAGGAAAGGAAAGGAAAGGAAAAAAAAGAAAAGAAAAGAGAAAAAGACAAGAAAAAGAAAAGCAAAGGAAAGAAGAAAGAAAAGCCTACGGCATCTGGTATCCCAGGCGGTCTCCCATCCAAGTACTAACCAGGATCAACTCTGCTTAGCCTCTGATATCAGATGGGATCGGGCACTGTCAGGGTGGTATGGCCACAGATGCTGGAATCATCCTCTGGGAGCCTCAAGAGCCTGTGCCTGGGCTCTGAACCCCTCTCTCTCCCCTGGGTGGTGCCCCACTCTCTGTTGGGCTCTCCTGGAGTCCTCATCTGCCCACCCACCACCATCTCACATCCAAAGGGCAGTGCCAGGGCACCTGTTTGCATGATCAAGGTTCACTCCCCAGGTAGCATTAAGAGGTGCCCAGCGGTGCCCTGTGCAAGGACCCAGGAGTGGAGAGGAGTGGCGACCCCATGGTCCAACATGTCCCTCCCCACACACCGGATTCTGGATATCCCTGGCAGGATGAAGCAAACCTGAGGGAACTCAGCCTAGCATTGAGGGACAGGGGACGTGAATCCAGGAAAGGGGGCTCTACATTTGTGCGCATAGGGGTCCGGGGCTCCCACACTTGCTCATATGTGTGGGACATGCCCTGATCCCACTTCTAATTTTACCCTTCAGGGCCCGGTTCCCAGGCATGGCAGATGGACCCGGGGAAGGGGGCACTACTTCTGTGTACATAGGGGACCTACTTCTGAGTTGACTCTATCCAGCAAAGTTATCCTTTAGAATGGAAGGTCAGATAAAGCGCTTCCCAGATGAGGTGAAGTTAAAGGAGTTCACCATCACCAAGCCCTCATTCTATGAAATGTCAGAGGGACTTATCAAAGAAAAAGAAGGTAAAAAAATACGAACGGTAAAATGACAACAAAGTCACAGTTATCAACAAACGAACCTAAAAATCAGACACAAACCAAGCGAACAACTAGAACAGGAACAGAAGCACAGAAATGGAGATCACATGGAGGGTTGTTGGCAGGGGAAGGGGGAGAGAGGGGGAAAGCATACAGAGAATAAGTAGCATCAATGGTAAGTAGAAAATAGGGAGAAATTAAGAATACTACGGGAAACGTAGAAGCCAAAGAACTTCTATGTACCACTGACTCATGGATATGAACTAAAGAGGGGAATGCGAGTGGGAGGGGTTGTACAGGGAGGAGGGAAATAAAGGGGGAAAAATGGAACAACTGTCATAGTATAATCAATAGAATATATTTTTAAAAAGGAAAATAAAGAGAAAAAAAGAAGGCGATTCCAAAACACCCGTCACCTTCTCTCCCCCTCCCCCACCCACAATCTCTTTGCAACAGGGAACACTCAGAGTCCAACTGGAGCTTTCAAGAGGTAAAGATCACACTGACCCTCCAATGAGGCGGCTGATCCGCCCTGCAGCTTTCACTGCAAAACCATATGTGTTTCCAATGGTCAGAGAAAAGGAGAGTGGTTGGTGTCCAAATCCCATCAGGCCTCCCCTGGAAAAGATGTTCCCAGTGGCCAAGAAGATGCTACCAATCCAATGCGGTTTGGTGTTGCTGGGCACTCCCCAAGCAGGAATGCAGGAAATCTCAAAAATGGGCCTGTCACCTCCCATTCACTTCTCCTAGTCTTTCCACCTCAGCCAGTAAACCTCCTTCCCCAAGAACCCATCCAACGAAGAGCCCACCTCATCCAACCGCCGGCGAAAGCATCCGGCTGCCCGCACACACCAATTCATGGCTACCCCGAGACACAACATGCTTCTCTGAAGTCACGCCACATTTCCTGTGCCTACCAGCCACCTAAGGAAAGCAAACCGATCCTGATGGGTGTCAGAGGCACATCCAGCGGATGTGATTTGGAGTCAAGTACCCACAGAGAATGGGGTAGCAGGTTTGTTTAAGGGGAGGGGGGGACGGGGAGCGGGACTCCGTTGTCCTTGCCAAAGCAGTCAAAAATGACAGACACACAGGGATGTTTCTCTCCCTCTCTTTCCTCCACTCTTCCCCTCTCCAAAAATAAAGAAATAAACTTCAATATATATATATGTATATATATATATATATATATACATATATATATATGTGATTTATTTTATTTTTAGAGAGGGGAAGGGAAGGATAAAGAGAAGGAAAGGAACATCAACATGCGATCGCCTCTTTCCAACGACTCCCCTACGGGGGACCTGGCCCACCACCCGGGAACATGCCCTAGATGGGAATTGATCCAGTGACCGCTTGATTCTCAGGCCAGCACTCAATCCACTGAGCCATACCAGCCATGGCCAAGTAAATAAATCTTGAGGGGGGCCATGAAAGAACGAAGGTAAAGATTGACAGCTAACGAAGTTACTTATGAGGCTTTCCCTAAGTGCCAGGGACCCTCCGGTCAAACAGTTAGCACCACCAGAGGCAGGCAATGACCCAAACTGGTTTTCTGGGCTTCCCCTTGGGGCACGGTGGACCGCCCTGCTTTTCGTGATGTGGGAACACCCAGTGATCTTATGGAACCAGGCTCAGGACCACAGATTTAGCAGGTGATACATGTCTCCCTCCTCCTCCTCGTTCTCGTTCTTGTCCTCCTCCCCAACCCCCCACCTGTCTTTACTCTCCAACCTGGCTGTCTGGCAGTTTCAAGGAGTGAAACCGGTGGTAGGGTAGGGGTGAGAGAGATGGAGAGGGTGGGGTTGGCATGGTGGTCCTGGCGGTGACAGTGGGGCAGGGAGGGAAAAAGAACACCAAAGGAGCCAAAACCGGAAAAGCCGTTTCCTGCTGCTCGTTACTACCAGAAACAGTAAGCAGACTCATGGATTGAATCCTGATGGGTTCTTTATTCAGATGGCTGGTGACTCGAGAACATGGTAGGTTCTGTCTTACATACCGTAACAGCCTGACCAACTGTCTTCCATTCCATTTTAAACAGGCCCTCTTTATCAGGAGAAGAAAAGGGTGGGCAAGGGGTTTGGAATTCAGGGAAAAAGAGAATGAGACAGAGCCTCGGTGTCACTTCAAACCTATGTCCCAGGGTGGTGGACCCCTGACCCTGGAGTGCAAAGGGGCAAGGACCATGTCGATAGATGGATCATCCATGAATCTCATGCAGCATAAGGGAAACAAAGGAAGCATCTGGCAGAGACTGAAATCCATGTTGGGGGTAGGAGGTTGGTGGTGGCAAAGCTGAGGACCGAGGAGCCATGGCGTATTAACATAGCTAGGGGACGCAGGCATCCTGAGTGTGAAAGTCACAGATCCACACATCTCACCCGGTGCAAGAAATTTCAGGAATTTTTCGGGGGGGAAGGGGGCATAACACGTCACTGCTCGAGCGTGCCCATACTGGGGACCTGGTCCACAACTCAGGCACCTGCCCCCAACGGGAATGGAACCAGTGACCTTTGCAGTCGCAACCTGACGCTCCATCCACCGAGCTACACCAGCCAGGGCTTATATGCCATTTCTGAAAGGTGTGCATCCAAACGCGTCTAGGCCGCCTCTCCCTGCGTGGGGCCCATCTCCCCTCCCCAAACCCACGCCACATCCCACAGCTGAGGGGCACGCAGAGTCGGCACGCTTTCTTCTCCCATCACTGAGTCCCCATGCCCTCTTCCAACACGTCCCCCGCCCCTGACCTTCCCACACCTCGCTGCTCCACCCGCGTTGAGTCCAGCCATGTGACCCACCGCTTTTCTGGAGCGACTATAAAACCGGCCGTCCTAGTGAGCCGGTCGGAGAACGTTCAGCCATCTGACCTGGAGTCGGCTGTGTCTACAGTCTTGGCAGCAGAAGGGGACTGTGTCAGGAAACCCGGCCATCACGTCTCCTCTCTTCCTTCCTCTTCCGTCTGAACGACCCCGGGACCAGGACCTCTGTCGCTCCGACAATGGACTCTTCCCATGCCGACCGACGAAGAGCCATCGCATGGACTCGGAGAACGCGCAAGAGGGCGTTCTCCAGACATCTCCACGACGGGAAGCATGCATCCTCTGTGCTGCCGCCCAACTTCCCTGGACGACAGTGATAGAAAAGGTAATCAGTTCCGTGACTATGTTGATATGTGCTGGCACGATGGCTGCTCGCTTTGGTTTTGTTTCGGGATTTTGGGAGGGGTGGGGTAGAGGTCCAAGTTTCTGACGAACAGACTCTGGGGTGATGGCATCGGAAGCAAGGGGACTGTCGAATGGCCATGTCATGCACCCGAAAGGGGAAAACAATTATTTTTCATATATTAAAAAAAAAAACAACACAGCGCATTGGGTTCTCATTTCTTGCCTGTAAACCGTCCCCTCGCCAAACGGTCCGCGCCTCTGAACCCACGACGTAGTACAGTGCGGGCGGCAGGCCAGGAGGCAAGCTGGTGGACCTGGGGAGCCCACGACCAGAGCCAAAGTTCAGACTTCGCCCGGCCCACTCGTCGACCCTGGCATCCCGCACCCAGACCTAAAGTCCCCACACCCCATCACGAAGTCACCACATACATCAAACTGACAGAGACCACACCGAGCGGCCCCGCTGGGAGGAGCCCCGCGCAAAAACCCGACAGTGGGAGAAGAACGCAAGTCTGCGGAGACACACAGGGAACAACGAGGGCCAACGTGCGCAGGCCCAGGCATAACCATTCCCCGCTCGCATGCCAAGGGGGCGAGAGTCACAGCTCGAGAAACCCCACGGAACCACGGACAGCGTGTCTCCACTAACTTCATAGTACAATCTGCCAACTCCGGGCACAGCGAAGACGGGTCCCGAAGGCAGGGTCTATCCACGGATCGCCCGGGCCTCCCGGGAAGGGAGCGTAGCCACAGGCCTTCCAGCACGACCCCATCCATCACCCCTACAGAAGCCGGGATGAGGAGGGTCGCCAAACGCTCCATGGGCCATCTGGTCGAACGCACGCCCCCCTCCAAAATAGCACCGTACGAGAGGACCGCGGACACGCGGGAGCCTGAGGAGCAGGGCGCTCGCCCAGAACGCGCTTACGCCTCGGGACTTGCCAATTGCCGCGCGAAGGCGCCCACGACGAACCGGCCTCCCCGCGAGGGACCGCCTTCCGGCCCTGGCCAAGGCCCCGGCCCCGGACGCCTCAGCGGCGCTCCTCGACTCGGTGTGGAGACTCCATATGGAGAAGAAAACGCCCGAGAGAAACCGAGTCCGACGCGCCGGGACCGACGTGAGCCCGCAGTGCGGGCCCACCTCTCCCCCCGCGGGCCGCCAAGTGCGGCCCGTGCCCAGTCCCCGCCCGCCTCCGGAACGAGATTCAGAAAGCTCGGCCGGTGACACAGTCGCGGGCGGCGGCTGGGACCCAGGCAAACACACGTCCAGGCAGAGAAGACCCCGAGCGAGCACCCGGGCGGGGGCGGGACGCAAGTCCCCTACCGTCTGCCAGGTCGCCTCTGGACTTGGAAAATGTCCGCGGACGCCCCGCAGAACAACGGACCGACGCAGAGAGTGAGCGCGGAGAGCGTCTGTGGTGCCCAGTCCCGTCACCCCACACGGCCCGCCTGGATCGGTCGACACCTCCGGAACCGCCGGGAGCCAGGCACCTCAGGCGTTTCCCCTGGATGGACCCGGTCAGTCAGTTGTTCGGTCGGTCGTTCCCCCTCGGCGCCCGGACGTGGGGTGGAGGCCGGGGAGCCTGCGCCGGCGCAGGCTGGTTGTCCAGTGCGCGCGGCCTCACTCCCTCACCGATCAATCCTGCAGGGACAATCTGCGGCCGAGAGGTCGGGCGCCGACACACCGGCGCCACCGGCGCGATCTCGCCAGCGCTGCCGGCCTGCCGGAACTCCACCGCGGGCGGCGCGGCCAGATCGCCTCCCTCGTGGCTCCGGAAGGACGGGGCGGATGATCTAGAAGCGGCCGCCAGGTGGCGCCCGACAACCGTCGCTAGCGTCAGCGGGACGGAGCCGGATCGCGGGCCGGCCAGGGCGCCCCGCCGCCGGCCCGGAGGACCGATCTCGTCCCGGCACACCACGTCCGCCTCGGAGCTCCCGGCCGCCACGGCACGAACGCGGCAGCAGAAGGAACACCTCCGGCTCTCGGGCCACGGCGGCCGGGCGACTGGCACGCGACGGAATTTCCCCGCAGTCGCCGGGGAAGGGGGGGGGGACGGGCCCCGGCCGGCCAGCCGGCGGGCGGGCGGGAGCGACCGGACCGAGCTCCCCCCACCCCCACGCCACCAGGAGCGCACCGACTCCTGGGAGGGAGGGCCCGGGGAAAACCGCGGCGGCCGGCCCGGGACCGTCCAGCCTGAACGAGGCCACTACGCGCGAGAGAACGACAGACAGACAGTTGTTTTTTTTTTTTTTTTTT
>VMDR010015155.1:0-22637 GCA_007922815.1 Macrotus californicus | reverse complement strand
GTACTGAGCTTTTTGGTTGAGGAATTTTGTTAGCATTTTTTAAAATTGAGATAATTGAGAGACTTTTGATTAATGATTCAATCTCTTAATTTGTTATTGTTCTATTCAGGCCTTCAATTTCTTCTTAACTCAGTTTTAGTAGATTGTAAGTTTCTAAGAACTTATTCATTTTTCACCAGATTATCCAATTTGTTGGCATATAGTTGTTCATAATAGTCCCTTATGATCCTTTTTGTTTCTAAGGCATCCATTGTAATATCTCCTCTTTCATTTATAATTTTATTTATTTGAGTCTCCTCTCTTTTTTTCTCTGTCTAGCTAAGAATTTGTCAACATTATCTTTAAAAAAAAACAACAACTCTTGTTGATTCTTTTTTTTTCTACTCTCTATTTGATTTATTTCTGCTCTAATCTTATTTCCTTCCTTCTTTCTGGTAACTTTGGACTTAGTTTGTTCTTTTTCTAGTTGCTTGAGGGGTACAGTTAGGTTACATATTTGAGATCTTTTCAATGATGGCACTTATTGCTATAAACTTCCCAGTTATTACTAGATTTTCCCCAGTGTGCACCATGTGGCCAGCATTTTTCGGACATTGAGCTCTGAGCGCATCTCAGGTAGGCTAGGCTAAGCTATGAGGTTTGACAGGTTAGGTGTACTGAATGCGCTTTTGACTTACAGTATTTTCAGTTTACAGTGGCTTTATCAGGACACAACCCAGGCATAAGTCAAGGAGCATCTGTATATTGTGCCTCCATGCACACCACTTTGTGTCTAACCTCTTTAGGATATTTGGCTTCTTGAATCTGTCTATTTTCTTCCCCAGACTTGGGAAATTTTTTGTCATTTTATGTTTAAATACACTTTCTGTCTCTTTTTCTTTCTCTGCTTCTCCTGGACTCTCCCAATGCACATATTGCTCCATTAACAGTGTGCCATAAATACAGACTTTCTTCACTCTTACTCATTCTTTTTTCTTTTTTTTCCTCCTCTGGCTGGATAACTTCCAACGACTTTTCTGAGTTCACGGATTCTTTTTTATGCTTGATTAGGTCTGTTCTTGAAGTTCTCTATTACATTCATTGTATTCTTCAGCTCCAGAATATCTATTTGGCTCTGTTTTATGAATTCTATCTCTTTGTCAAACCCCTTTTTTGTTCATGTCTTGTTTTCCTTTTTTTTCATTATTTTTTATCATTTTTTTAAGATTTTACTTATTTATTTTTAGAAAGAGGGTAAGGGAGAACGAAAGGGAGGGAGAGAAACATCAGTGTGTGGTTGCCTCTCACTTGCCCCCTACTGGGGACCTGGCCCACAATCCAGGCATGTGCCCTGCCTGGGAATTGAACCGGTGACCCTTTAGTTCACAGGCCCATGCTCAATCCACTGAGCCACCCCATGCAGGGCTATTATTTTTGTTCAATTACAGTTGTCCCCATTTTCCCCCCAATACTCTCCTCCTCCCTACCCAACCCCACCTCCCACCTTCAATCCCCCCGCCATTGTCTTTGTCCATGTGTCCTTTATACATGTTCCTTGATGACCCTTCTCCTTCTTTACCTGTTATGCCCCTCCCCCAACCCCTCTGGTCACTGTCAGTTTGTTCTTTATTCCCATGTCTCTGGTTCTATTTTGCTCGCTTGTTTTGTTGATTAGGTTCCACTTATAAGTGAGATTTTATGGTATTTGTCTTTCAACGCCTGGCTTACTTCACTTAGCATAATGCTCTCCAGTTCCATTCATGCTGTTATGAAGGGTAGGATCTCCTTCTTTCTTTCTGCTGCATAGTATTCCATTGTGTAAATGTACCAGTTGTTTTATCCACTCATATATTGATGAGCACTTAGGCCGTTTCCAGCATTGGAGTGCATAGGTTCTTTTGAATTTGTGTTTCAGGATTCTTAGGGTATAATCCCAGCAGTGGAATTGCCAGATCAAAAGGCAGTTCCACTTTTTTGTTTTTTAGGAAATTCCATACTGTTTTCCACAGTGGCTGCACCAGTCTGCATTGCCACCAACAGTGTACTAGGGTTCCCTTTTCTCCACATCCTCTCCAACACTTGTTTGCTGATTTGTTTATGATGGCCATTCTGACCGGTGTGAAGTGGTATCTCATTGTGGTTTCAATTTGCCTCTCTCTGATGGCTAGTGATGCTGAGCATCCTTTCATATGTCTCTGGGCCCTCTGTATGTCCTCCTTGGAGAACTATCTGTTCAGGTCCTTTGTCCATTTTTTAATTGGGTTGTTTGTCTTCCTGGTGTGGAGTCGTGTGAGTTCTTTATATATTTTCATGGCTGAAAGGGAGATCAAACCCTTGTCAGAGGTATCATTGGCAAATATATTTTCCCATATAGTTGGTTCCCCTTTCATTTTGCTGATGTTTTCTTTAGCCATGCAGAAGCTTTTTATTTCGATGAGATCCCATTTGTTTATTCTTGCCTTTAGGTCCCTTGCTCTAAGGGACATATCAGTGAAAATATTGCTGCCTGGAATATCTGAGATTTTCCTGCCTATGTTCTCCTCTAGGACTTTTATGGTATCATGACTTATATTTAAGTACTTTATCCATCTTGAGTTTATTTTTGTGTATAATATAAGTTGGTGGTCAAGTTTCATTTTTTTGCATGTAGCTGTCCAGCTCTCCGAACACCATTTGTTGAGGAGGCTATTTTTACTCCATTTTATGCTGCTGCTCCCTTTGTCAAATATTAATTGACCATAGAGACATGTGTTTATTTCTGGGCTCTCTATTCTGTTCCATTGATCCATGTATCTGTTCTTATGCCAGTACCAGACTTTTCTGGTTACAGTGGCCTTGTAATATAGTTTGATATCAGGAATTGTGATCCCTCCTACTTTGTTCTTCATTCTCAAAATTTCTCAGGCTATTTGGGGTCATTTATGGTTCCATATAAATTTTTGAAATGTTTGTTCTATATCTATGAAATATGTCATTGGTATTTTATAGGAATTGCATTGAATCTATAAATTGCTTTAGGTAGTATGGACATTTTGATGATGTTAATTCTTCCAATCCATGAGCATGGTACATGCTTCCACTTATTTGTGTCTTCCTTAATTTCTTTGTTCAGTGTTATGTGGTTCTCTGAGTACAGGGCTTTTACCTCCTTGGTTAGGTTTATTCCTAGGCACTTTATTTTTCTTGTTGGTATAGCAAGTAGAATTTCCATTTTCTATTTGTGTTCTCTTGTAGCTCACTGAGCTTCCTTAAAACAATTATTTTGAATTCTTTGTCAGGAAATTCATGACTCTCGATTTCTTTGGGGTTTGTCACTAGAAATTTATTGTGTTGCTTTAGTAGTGTCATGTTTCTCTGACTTTTTGTGTCCCTTGAAGCCTTGCATTATGTCTGTGCATTTGAAGGAAGAGTCACCTCTTCGAGACTTTAAGGACTATCTGCAGTGAGGAAAGGCCTTTGTCTGCTGGTAGGTGCAGGGGTACCAGCTGGATGGCATGTGCTTTGGTGCCAGATTTGGCACAGGTCCCAGGGTATGTGATAGCACTGGATTCGGTCACATGTGTGTGTGTGCAGCAGTGAGAGTGCAGGACATGGGGAGGCGAAGTCTTTCTCATTTGTGAAAGTTCAGCTGGAAGAACAGGCATTTTCTGGGCCATCTCTCTGCTGTTTATTGAGTACAGGTAAACAGAGCTGAAATGGATTGCTCTGGTCTCGGGTCTCTTCATGAGCTTGAGAAAATACTCAGTCATGGCCTGGCCCTGGCTTTGAGTAAGTGCCTCAGACGCATTGTTTAGAATTATTTAGCAATTTTTATCCACTTCATTTCTCCTCTCCAGAGCCTATTTTCAGGGTAAAGAAAGCAGATCGAGGGCCAAAGTCATGAGACAAAGGGGTCTGAGAGTTTATCCTTTATGGCATTCAGAAGTGGGCATGATGTGGACTTCAATAGCAATGCTGCAAAACATACATTAGCATCTTTATTATTTAGGCAATAACTTAAAAACTTCCCTTAAATTTAACAAAAGCCAGGAAAGTAAACATTTCAGCCTTTATGGAACAACTGCTTTTTCTATTGGGAATTTTTTTCTCTTCATGCACTGAAATGGTTCTTCTTGTTTATGTCTTTTTAAATCCAGATGAACTCAAACAACCATGAATCAAACCCAAACAAAGGACCTCATCTGTTAGCATCCTCATATTAGCACACTAATGAGAATTTAAAGGTTCTAATTAAACCCAAATGCAAAATATCTTCCTGAGTACATCAGAAAGCACCAGTTTAAAAAACAGAAATATTACATTTTTCTAATGTTGTTTTAGTTTATTTTCTACATTTTCATTATATTCTGATTTGAAGGTGATTGTTAAAGCAGTAACTACTGCTCACATATGTAACAGATTTGTAGATGTCTTAACAGTTTAGGTCATTGTGAATAACTATAAATTTACTTAATCGGTAGGTAGGTATACAAGTATCTCTGCACATAACCCTCAACTCTCAACTGTTCAAGACACTTCTGACACTGTGGACAACAGCCCAGATGTTAAACTAGAATTCGCACACCTGGATTTGGATTCTAACCCTGCTACCAACGGGCTGAGTCAGCTGTAACAAGTCAGCTTATCTCTCTCAGCTGTGGTTGCCTCGTCCCAAAATGCTCCCCGCTCTGGTCCCTGGTTCCCAGGGCGCAGTCCAGGGTCAGCTGCAGTTGTTGGTTCATTCCCTTCCCTCCTGTCAGCAGGAAGAGGCCTCCACCTGCACTGCTTATAGTAACCCAACCACTGGAGCCCCTTTGGCCCTCTAGTCACAATCCGCTGGAGGTGATCATGGGCTGGACAGCGGCTGGTCTAGTCACAAAACAAATAGGAAGGAGCAGAGGATGTAATCCATTTTTTCAGACATGGGGGAAAAAGAAAAAGAAGGTCGGTACCCAATATTGCTAAGTCTTTCTCACCAGCATAGCACGACCCATTCACATAGCTGTGCCCTCCTTTTTTCTTTTATTTAAAAAATTTTATTTTCCGTTTATTTAATGTAATTAATCATGTAGAATTTTAAAATGCCAACGACACAAGATTTAAAATGCCTTCCTATCTCTAAATTTGGATTTTACAAATGTGATCAGCCCCCAGCCCTGTCTATTAAAATCCATCCTGTCATACATACTGAAGGACCTTTTTGGCCACAGTCGAAGAATTGTCTTGTTCAGCAAATGACCCACAGTTTAGAGCTCAGTCCTAGAGCAGCGAAAGTAGACCCTCACTGTCCTGCTCCCGGATTTGCTCGGCTGGTTTCAGCATATTCAAAGGTAGGAGTGAGGACAGTGGTCTTCCTCCCAAGGGCTGAATATTGTGGGGGCCACACTGCATAGACCAAAGAGAGAGAAGGGGGCCAGCCATGGAGCTGGGGAGAGGAAGCAAGACACTAGGCACTAGGAGGACTGGCTGACTGGGAGAAGATGACAAGATGGGCTAATGCTTCACCACATGTGCAGCTCTTGCAAGAAGTCAGTCCCTCCAGTTTTCTGACCCCAGAAGGTGTGGGTGGAGCAACTGTCATGATCGCCCTGGCCATCCCAGTTCAGCCACCCCTGCACATGCGTGGCCTCCCTCCCTCGGTGCTTTTGCAGGCAGAGTCCCCCCTCCCCCAGCACTCTGTCCTTCAGATCCTCTCCAGGCTTTAGACAATGTGAAAGAAAAAACGTTCAGTGATACGTGTTAAAGCACAGTAAGGAAGACTTTATTCGAGGGGAGGACAGTGGTGGTAGGTAAAGGAACTTCTGCAGTGGAATTTGCAGGGCAAGAGAGACTGGGCTCAACTCTGTACAGTGTGGGAAGTGGGGATTTACAGGCAAGGAAGAGGTGGGGGGTCGGTGGATGAGAACTCACTAAGAGGAAACATCAGGGGTATGGGGTTAGGGGAGTTCTGGCTAAAACAACCTCCCAGGGCTCCTGCTTAAGACAGGCCATGTGATTAGCCATCACCTGGAGGTGGTGAGGCTTGAGGAGTTTGATCAGGTATTGAGGGTGGGGGCTGGACTCTTGCTAAAATTGGATGATGCAGAGAGAAACACAAAAAGCTCAAAAGACAGGCCTGGCCGAAAACTGCTCAAGGGAGCCTGAGTAGCATTTGGTCAATTAGAGAATCATTGTCACAGTAGGTTCCAAACTTCATTGTGCCTTATAATCACCTGAGCAGCTTGTAGGAAATGCCAGCGCAAGCTGCACTGCCCGAAATTCTGATTCAGGGGATCCGGGAGGGGGCCTGTGGACCCAAAGATGGTCTGCTGGTGGCCATGAGCAGTCGCCTGCCTCCCCCAGGAAGTCCTTCTCCAATCACCAGGTGTCATTTACTCCCTAAACTGCTACAGTTAAGGCAGTCCTAAAACCCACATTTGTGTAAGAGGCAGAATTTCACATTTCCTACCTGTCATCTCTCCAACTGCACTTGTGTTCATCGGGTGACAGTGCTCCCTGTGGTCAGAGAACATGTCGTTCCTGGAGTGCCCACCACCCTTCACTGCAGCATCTCTCTGGAGGCCCCCGGTAGTTTAACATGTGCCCTGGGGTCTAACCAGACTTTTGTGCCCTGATAAGGAAGCTTACGTCTACCCAGCCTCAGCTCGTTCATCTGTAAAATCAGTTGTAAGCATCCCTGCCTCCCAGGATGATAACACAGATTAAGGAAACAAGAGGCACTGGGCATCTAGCACCTGAGGAGCAGTTAGGCCTTGAGAAACACTGGTCACCATCTATCACGCAGTGTTTTGTACTTCCTGTTTTCTGTTATGGGCTTTTTTTGTATAGAGGACCTTGTCTTTTCATCTCTGTATTTCACTAGTGTCTTACTCAATCAATTGTGATTGATTCTTTTTCCCAGGGAACGGGTACAGTAGTGGAATAAAGTAGAAATGCTCGAGAGACAGTCTCTACTCTGGCTTCTCCCCTGGCCATTGTGGACACAGAGAGCTTTCCCAGGAAAGGCTCTGACGGCACCTGCCCAGCACTGTACTGACTTTCCTGCAGGGGCTTCCAAGGCTGTGAGCCTGCAAACCCCTAAAGGAAAATGCACACTGTGCTGCACGCTAAGTGTGCGTGTGTGCATGCTGACATCACAACTGCCAAGGTGAAGAGGACGGAATGCTCGTCCTCAGGCATGATGAGGGTGATGTTCATGTCCACAGTCACAAAACAATGTGATTGGAGGGTGAAATCAGAGAGGACAGAGCCCAAAGTCAGAAAACCAAGTACAGCGGGGATGAGCATGAATGCAAATATCATTTACTCAAAGTTAGAATGCACCATTGCCAAAGATATTGTCTTCCAAATTAGAAAAGTAATAACAAGTTTAAAGTTGATAAAAGATCAAGCAAAGAGTTTAACCGACAAGCATTTTCTCACCCAAAATTGATGTTTTCATTAAAAAGACTATGTAAGGCAGTTGACATGTATGTGATATCTCTTTAAGGTCTCAGATATACCCAGTTTCTGTGCCTGGGGGTTAGGTTTAAAACTCAAACACAGCTTTCTGAGCTCCTACCCGTTTGGGTTCTTTTCCCACACACACTGCACTGGAAGAGCAGCCGTCCAGCTGTGGACAGCATCAGTGGGCAGGCCGGTGGGAGGGCCGAAGAGAGCACTCAGCATCACAGAAACAGCTGCCTTACACACCCCTGAACACAGCACGCACCTGCCTAATTGTATCAAAGCTTATTTTCTAAACAGCTCACTACTGAAAAAACTTTAATTTCACTAATGACATAGAGAATTGGGAAGTGTTTCTGTGTTGTTTCTAAGAAACTGTTTGCACAAGTCTGGACAGTAATAATGACAACAGTTACCACTTGAGTACCAGATGCTGAGTATGCAGTGCTGGGAACTGTATTAAGCATCTTACGTCCCCTGTCTCATTCCGGTTGTAAGAATCTTGTGATATAAGCATCACTTCTACTTTAGGGATGAGGAAACTGAGGCCTAGATAACACTCATATTACACTGCTGTCAAGTATTTGAATCCAGAATTCAAATCTGGATCAGCATGGCTTCAGAGCGCCTGACTTTAAGCCCTCAGCTGAGTAACCCCTCACGGTCTTAAGTCCATGTTAGTCACTTTTGCTGTGTAACAAACCACACCGAAACATAGTGACTTGAAACAACATATCATTCATTTTGCTCACATGCCTGCCATTTGTGCAAGCTCAGTGGAGCACAAATGCAAGCTCCACATGGCATTGGATGGGCAGTGCGGCAGCATGGCAGGGGGCCCAGGACACCTCCCCAGGGGGCTGGTCTCCAGCTGCAAGTTGGTGCTGGCTGTTGGTTGGGTTCTAAAAGGAGCACCCAGCAACAAGCCATAAGTACATGGCGTTTATTATGCTCAGAAGTCACCTGCCAACATTCCTTCTTTGCTCTATGGTTAGGACAGTGTCCAAGGAGAGGGCACAGAGCCAAACACTGGATGGGGATGTATGGAAGTCACTGGTAAGATGAGCGATGGGGTGGCTGACATTGGCACAGCGTTCTTTGGGAAATGCCATCTGCCAAAGTATAGTGCCTCCAAACCTCCAGTATTCACGGCACCTCCAGCTGAAACCCCCAAGCCAGAACACAGCCACAGAAAGACCTTTGATGAGCCTCATGCTGCTCCCTGTCAGTCACAGGGCAGTCCATGCTCCCAAAACACAAGTCTGGTTGATCCCGCCGATCCCTGGCTCCAGCACCATCATTGACATAGCTCCCTGTCACCTGGAAGAAAGCCCTTCCAGTTCTGTCCTCACTTCCTGTTATATGGTCCCTGTGAGTGTGACTGCTTCTGGAGATACTGCAGGCTCTCCCACTTTAAAGAGAGGAAATTATCCAGGAATGTTCAATGGAATGCTGTAGGTCTGTATGCTGAGAATCAGGATCTCTTTTACACCCAAGGAAACTGACAGCTCAGAGGTGCTGACTGCCCGTTGGCAGGTGCACAGTTGGGAGAAGGTGGTGACAGAACTCAAGCCCAGTTCTCCTGATTCCAAGTCTGCGGCTCTTTCCACAAAGCCATGGCTATAATTAAGAGCTTTCATCTATCATCCTTCCTCCAAACCTGTCATTGGCCCCTGGATGATTAGAGATATAGAATAATTGAAGAGTCTGATCATTTGAATTATGAGGTTGGACACTGATTTTTACCAGACCCTGAATTTGACATTAATGAGGCTTTATTGCCATCGCCAGCAAACAGGAGTCATAACCAAGACCTAGGGACAGACTTCTCCATGGGAACACTAAGGAATATCGAGATGCAAGCTGGGGAAGAGCATCTCCTGTCCCCTGGGATTATTTCTGAGGCCTTGGCTTGCTGGTAGCTGGATGACAATCCCAGCAGCATTTGTGCAGCCTTCCCAGTTCTGGGGGGAGAGGCACGAGTGGGCCATGCTTTGTGGGGGATGTGCTCCAACAAACCTGGAACAGACCCTCACTCCAGCGCCACCTGCCATCCCCAGGCCTTCACCTCGGTGCGCCACACAAACTTACTAAAACACAAAGCTTGAAGAAGGGATCACAGAAACTGTGCGACAATGGTCTTGATTCTATCTGGCCCCACCCACATGCAAATCTAACCTTTTTGGTATTCCAGCATTACAAACCCGAAGAGAGGATTTCAACAGGAAAATATTTACTGAAGGATTTCTCCTTCATAATCTATTGATTTTAATATCCTTACCACTTTGGCTGAATGTCAATTTTACCCTGAGGACTGCCATTGCAAATTTGAACACATTTTATTTATTTATGGCATTCAAAATATTAGTGTTGGAAATGACTAAAGTTTGAGCCATTTGGTGTGTGGCTGCGTAAAGTTTATTTTTGCTATTTGAGTAGTGTTGGTAATTTGCCATGGCAATTGAGGCCAACAGGCAGCATGTGAGCCACAAGCAGAAGCTAAAGTAGCATTTTGGTTTAGTTTTTCCATTAAGTACAATAATACACAGCTCATTAAAGACAGGGCCACCGTCCCCACTTAACCTTTGGAACCAGAAGCACCTGATTATCCCCATCATTTCACAGAAGCCAAACCCTCTCTCCTCTGATCAGTTCCATTCCAAACGTCCAGCCAGTGCCAAGCTGTGCCTGAGCAGCGTCGGCACTGCGGCCCTCAGATGGAGGCTCATCCAGGCTCCATGCAGGTACTTGGACATCGCTGCAGGCTCTGCACACCCCCGGCCCCAGTCCCAACCCCCTCCTCTGTTCCTGCCCTGAGAGGAACTCTGTGAGGCTTCCAGGAGAAGGAGCCTTCAGTGGGATCCCATTTTCCTGGTGTAAATGCTCGAGGAGGCCAGAACTGATGTGTGAAAGACACAAATGCTTTCCTGATACCCAGGGACACTTGCAGGGGTGTCCAACCTTTTGGCATCTCTGCACCACACTTGAAGAAGAAGAGTTGTCTTGGACCACACATTAAATACATTGCAGCACGCAATCACAAAAAAATCTCAAAATGTTTTAAGCAAATTTACAATTTTGTGTTAGGCCGCATTCACAGCCATCCAGGGCTGCATGCCGCCCATGGGCTGCAGGTTGGACACCCGTGCTTGAGAGGCATTTTCTAAGTTACTAAATTACCGACAATAATAAGGACAGCTATATTTTCCTTTTCATATTTAACAGAAAAATTGTTTCAAATGACTCTACAGCTCATTGTTCTGGATTTGGGAAGTGGGTCTTCAGAGCCTTCCTGTACTGCAAATCTGGCTTCTCACTTGTCCCTGAGTCTGGCCTCTCCTGTCCACTGCACGAAGCAGGGCCACCTGGTTGGCCACACCACCCTACCCTGAGTTGTGGGAAGGGCCCTCTGCTTGCTTCCTGTACTGATGTGTCCCTGGTTGCTTGACAGCACTGAGCTCGAGGAGGCAGATGAACTTGGCCTGGAATCAAGCTCCTTCTGCTCTCTCCAGTGGCCTTTCAGTTTAAGTTCTCATGACTGCTCCTCCTGAATCCTTTACTCAGGCCATATTGAACTTCTCATGGCCCGACCCGGAAATAGAGTGTTCAATCTCCGAACTTCTTCAGGCCATGACTTCTCAAGACTTTCCTACTCTACTAATCCCTGCCAATATAGATTATGAGAAACCTTCAGGACCAGGACAGTCCCATCTCCTCCTCCAGTGAGCCCTCCCTGACTGCCCCATCCTGAGCCAGTGCCCATATATGACCTCACCCTGCTGTGTATATCTTTACAATTCCACCACTGGCCACGTGGAGGACACACATCATAGGCTGTCTTCTCTGTAATCAATTCACATGATTGTTAACAAAACAGAGCTATGAGGGCCTCTGCTTTATGTAAAGGTTAACTGCAGCAACACACAAAGCATTTAGAATGCATCTGACAAGTAGTGACCTTGCAATAACAGTGGCTATAATTACTTGTTACCAATAGAATCAATAAAAATATTGACCCCTTGTCCACAGTGGGGGAGCTACAGTATACTGCATATTTATGCCATACGTAGAAGAGAGAAAAACAACTTCTCCAGGTTGCACCAAAAAGGACACAGAGTATGTGTTTGGGGGTCTGGAAGAAACACATGATCACCATGGAAAGCATTACAGGGCCTGGAAGTGGAACTTTGCAGAGAAAGGAGGTTACTTGTCTACCGTCTATGATGTCCAGCAGACAGAGAGAGGAAATGTGTATCAGTAGGTACCATGGTCACCGCCACCAGGCCTGGACCAGGCCCCAAGCAAAAGGTTGTTCAGTGAAGATGTGGCCACTCACAATCTACAGTGAGGTGTCTATGTGCCCACCATTGAGGGAAACATCTCACATTAACTTAGAAAGCAGCAATACAGTATAGCTTGGCCCACGGGCCCCAAAAATACTCTCTAAGTTGAGTAGTTTGCACGTGTCCATCTTCAAGACTGGATGAACTCCTCACAGCCCTAGGACGGACCCTAGAATTTGAGTTTATAAAAATCATCGGAAGCGTGAGCTTGTTTTGAGTACGGTCACTGCATCTACCATGAACCAAGTGCCAGGTGGGGATGAAAACCAGATTATTTCAGGATCTGATTAGTTAGGTTTGCAGTAACCCAACTAGAGTGTCTATATTCAATCCCAAGTGATTAAAATGTTTAAAAATCCCCAGTGTTAAATCAGTAAGTGTATGTCTCGCAACATGAATTCCAAGTCTGACTTTTAACCCCCGGAGTCATCGACGACCATGTCATTTACATACGCAGACCTGCAGCTGCAATCATGTATGACATTTAATTAAAAACCAATCATTTCGCAGGGCGGTGCCAAAGGAGACGCAGGGCTGGGAGGCGAAGGAGCCAGTAGTTTCACTGAGGAAACAGCAGGACACAGAGCAGAAACCTTGCAGGCTGGGTTTCTTTGCACGTTTCCAAACCCAAAATACTTCTAATTCCTCAGAGACTCCCACAGTCCCTATAACAGATGCTCTGTCATCTGATGGAAATGATTAGTCATCATGATTTTTCTTCCTTTGACTTTTAAAACCAGGAAAACTAAGGGTGATGGTTCAGTACATAAACCTTCCATAAATTCTCCCTCGAAAAACCACAAGCAAGACTTCCTGAAGCAGTCCAAGGGAGTAGTCCTGGTTAGATATCGAAGAGAGAAATTTACCCCACTAATTAAATACCTCTCTATGTTTTAAAGTAGGAGCAGTTAAAGAGATCATTGCTTTTTGCTCTTTATATTCACCTTTATAAAATGTTAATTGAGAAACATGCTTAACATAAATGTCAAGGACCCCTAAAAAAATGAATAAAGAGAGGAGGCTACAGGAGAGGAGATGTTTAACAAAAGGTCCCTATGGAGCATGCCTTGTTCAGAGGGGAGAGACGGCAGCCACCCAGATGCTCAGTACCCAGCCCACCCCCTGTACCCGGGCCTGGAACGGGGTGCCTGGGAAAGCATGTGAGGCTCTGGAGCAACTTCTCTGTGCACCACTCAGAGCTGCTTCTCAGCTCAGGCGAGCCACCTCTCCTTACCACCAGCCACCACTCAGGGGCCTTTCATGGAGCACAGCCTCGCAGGCGCTTAGAGAGATGCTGAGGGCGAATCCAGGAGTGGTGAGTCCCTCATCTCTCCACCTGTGCAACATCAACTGACACAAAGGCAGGTCAGCACGAGGTGCCTTATCTATACTTCCTGCTGTATATCGCAATCTACCAACCACAAACAAGCAAAAACTAAACCTTCCTTATGTGAAACCCTGATAACGGCTATTTACATATGAAGAATACTTTTAACTGGCAAAAGAACAGTGCAGAGAAGCTGACCTATGATTTCCACAGGCCCTTGCCCCAGGCCCTCACACAGAGAACTTCCTCCAAGCCTGAAGGTCCCTAAACACACAGGTCAGCTGGTCACCTGGATCCATCTCACCTGTTGGATTAGCTCTAAATCAGCTGGTCATCTGGATCTACCATGCCTGTCAGATTGATTGGGGGAATGTTCAGAACATTTGCTATTCATAATAAAGTACAAGGCTTTGTGCACTCTTTGCTTTTCCTTAATTGATTGTCAGGTTTTATTTGCCTTTTTATAATAGATTCCTCTCCTTCTCTATTACTCAGAGCAAATAATGCTGTTGCTGTAACCTACAACCTCAAAAGGCAGTGAGTTAACGTGAGTAACAGCATACAGCTGACAGCGGGCAGGAAACTCAAGGCCCTGGCCTGTCCACATAAACACCCACTCCTGAGGTCTCCAGCGGGGGTCCTCTACATGGGCCTCTATTCTTTATTTTAAGGGTCCTTGACTTTTATGTTCAGCATACTTCTCTGCATCCAGCCTGGGTGAGGAAAGAGGGAAGTGAGAGCTTGAGGGAGGGAGGAGTGCACACTCAGAAAGGGGTGCACTTGACCCTCAGTGCGTAGCACCTTATCAGAGAGGATGTGTGTTCGTGCGACATCCTGTTTCCTATGTGTTATGGGTTGAATGTTTGTGTTCCCCAAAATTCATGTTGACTTTCCAATGCCCAGAGTGGCTGTATATAGAGATGAGCCTCTAACGAAGTGATTAAGTTAAATGAGGCCCCAAGGGTGGGACCCACAGTGGGATGACATCCTGTAGGAGGAGACCTGAGAGCTGGCTCACTGGCTCCACACACCCAGACCTCGGGGGGTCACAGCCAGACAAAGAAACCCATCCTGTGACGCCATGACCAGGCCCTTCAGCCCCCAAACCCGTGAGAAACAAGCCTCTGTTGTTTGGACCACACTCTATGGTGCTTAAATGGCACCTGAGCAGATGAACAGTGTTAGTGTCAGAAAAAAATTACTGAGAATAACTGGTGAATAGAAAATAATCCGTTTTTTCTTGAAATTTTTACCCTTTCACCAGCCATTTGTGTGTCTCTTAGGCCATCCTTGAGAATATCACCGCACCAGTGGCTTCCTCGTTAGGAGCAATGGGACCGTGTGTGCACAGCGCGGGCGCACACTGAGTCCATTTTGTGTCTCTACGTGATGGAGAGTGGTCTCTGGGTTTCCAAATGAAACGGGGTTTGGTGTGTCTCCTATTATTAGCGAATTGGGGCGTCCTGTTCTGAGGGCCCTACGGGGCAGGCAGACCCAAAGTGAGAAGCTATCTCCCATATTGGCAGTCCTGTCACTTCTGGAACGCTCGAAAATCTCATTTTAAACAGAAGGAAAAGGACACTTGAAGGCACATTGAGAGTAGCTCTTTGCGCCCATGGGGCATCAGGGAGTAGACTCCTGGCACCACGAGACATGACTGGAGACACAAAGGACACAAACTCTGCCCCTGAGGTGCTTAAATCTTGGGGAGGCAAAGTGAACACACAGGAAGCTGCTGGAATCTGACTCTGGAGAGCAGTCGCCGGGATGTGGTGGCTGCCCCAGGAGGGGAGGTAGCGCTGTTATTTGGGTCCCTGTGGTCACATCAACAGGACAATGGCTGGGTGACCCCAGTCAGCAGTGTGCCATGGAGCCCGCCAGAGAGGAGACTCTGCTCACCCTGTGACCTGAGAAATGCATGTCTTCCCTTCAAGGCCATCTCAGATGTCAGCATCTATGAGGCCTTTCCGCACCCCTGGACTGGATGGTACCCTTGGTCCTTGCCCAGGCAGGGACTCTCTTCCCCATGACGCGGCTGCAGGGATGCAGGTGCTGGGTCTTGCCACCAGTCCTTTGAGAGCAGTGCTCAGAGGTCCTGCTCCAAACGCAGACTCTTCCGAGGCCGCCTGGCTCTCAGATCCTGGGCAGCCTGGCCACTCCAGCCCACTCCCAGCTGGTCCCTCAGTCAGAGGCCTGTGTTTTGGGGCTCTCCTTTCCTCACCTCCCTCACTGGCCTCCCAACCTGAGGAATGATTTACTATTCTGTCAGGGGCCCATCTTTACAATGGGAAAAATAAGGTCCACACTTCATGGTGGGGGTTCCAAGGGCACCATGAACCCTCCACCCAGTGTGCACACCTGATACACATTCAATCAATGGGAATGATTATGACCATTGATGCCATGTACAATGACTGTGTCCGAAGAAGAGACACAGAGTAAAACCACACAGAGGAGAAGCCACATGAAGATGGAGGCAGAGATGGGAGGGCTGAAGACACAAGTCAATGGATGCTTGGAGCCCCAGAAGCTGGAAGAGGCCAGAGGGACCCTCCCCTTGAGCTCTGGAGGGAGTGACACTTTGACTGTGGACTTGTAGCCTCCAAACTCTCTGAGAATAAGTTCCTGTTGTCCTAAGCTGCCCAGTTTATGGTCATGTGTCCCAGCAGCCCTAGGATACTCACACACAGGGACACGTGCACACCCTCTATGGACCTCAGTGTCCAGATCACAAAATGATGGGACAGCCTCCAGGATTCATCTCTAAAACCTTATGATTCTGTGACTGTGACTCGGTGACTCTATGACTCCCACCCCAAGGTGAGGCACCTCTTCAAGCCACTTGGGTTCCTTCAGAGCCAAGCCAAGAACATCCCCCAAGACACACATCCCACGCAGAGCAGCCCCCACAGCCAGTGCCGCCTCTCCAGTCAGCCAGGCCTGGACTGTCAAGTCCAAGAGGTGATAAGGTATCACACTTCTCAGGGAAGCCCAATCTGCAGGGAGCCTGCCACCCACAGGTTTCCGGAACAGCCATGGTGGCACACAGAGAGGCCCCGAGCCCTACAGGCGCTGGGAAGAGGGGCACTGGCCCAGCTCCCCTGCTCTCTGTCTGAGAAGCAGGAGTAAAAAAGCCTCGTGCCGCTTCTGTGGCAGCTTTCTGGTTTCTAGGAGGCAGGCCTGTTTTCACACGAACACGGAGTTTTTTAAACTACTTACCCCTCGTAACTTTACCTCCCTGAGACAGGGCAACATCCAAACTTACCCAGTGGGGCCATGAAAACCCATTCCAACAGAAAACGACCTGTTTGTCTGCCTTCTGAACAAGTGGATATTATGACAAGCTGCACAAGGATTCGATCAATGCCGGCAGTGATTGGGAAATACTGCTGGTGATGGTGACAGTAACAGTATCAATGGAAGAAGGACAATAGCTGGCATTGTCCCTGAGCACACTCAACCAGAGGCACTGTGCTAAGCACTTAAGGTGCATCAGCGCATTTAATATTCACAAAAGCGTCGTTCGATGGAAATTAAGAGGATTACCTTACAAATTAGGAAACTGGGTCCAAGCTGACTCCCACTTGGTTTCTCTGAGTTCAAGGCCTATGAAGGTCACTACCAACCAGCCGCCTCTCATGAAAAGTAGCGATGGGACATGTGCCAAAGTGCAACTTGTGAGCCATGGACCAGGCGCAGCAGAGGAAGGGAGACGGCAAAGTCAGCTGCTCTGGGCAACATCAGCCATGTTATTTCACGTGTGATGCTTTAACAGACATAGGAGGTCACTTCAGGGTAACTTCACAATCAGAATATGAAGTCAGGGTGTGTGCATCTGTCTTTATGTGTGCAGGCGTGTGTGCAGACGTGTATTGTGGATGCACTGCCTGAATGTATGTGTGCAGGTATGTACTGTGCTGTGTGTGTGTATGTGTGTACACATCTGTGCATGTGTCGGTGAATTAACTCCACGTGCACGTGTCCTTGTGTGTGCACGGGTGTGTGTACATGTGCGTGTGTGCAGAAACATGAAGGGAGGGGGTTGTGATGAGCTGCAGGGAGCAGTTCAGCCAGGAGAGTCCCCATGGTGAGTGGGGTATTTAGAACTGGATCTGCAATGCTAAGCAGAAAGCGAGAACCAATTGTTCCACGTATGCAGGTCCCCCAGGCCCCCCTCAGGACATAGCTGCACTTGTTCCTCTGAGAGGCAGGGAGAGGGATGCAGACACAGAAGCGTTTCCCTGCAGAGGCTCTGCTCAGGTGCAGACAGGCTCCTGCCTAGGGGCCGAGCTGGGGGTTAATTCCTCAGAATCAAGGCCTACAGTCAGTCCA
This sequence comes from Macrotus californicus, assembly GCA_007922815.1. Lineage (NCBI taxonomy): Eukaryota > Metazoa > Chordata > Mammalia > Chiroptera > Phyllostomidae > Macrotus > Macrotus californicus. The sequence goes on along the minus strand of VMDR010015155.1, from coordinate 5,231 downwards.
GTACAATGCTTGATTCTTTCCTGAGGTCAAGGGTTCATGGGACAGCGCCTGCGGCGGTGGAGCACTGTGTGACAGGGTGATCTCTGGACTCTGCCCATGGGGACGTGGCTTTGAGAAGAAGGGGAGGACATGAGTGTGAACCGCTCGGCATCAAAGCAACCTGGTGCTTGTGTCTTGCAGGAATTTGCCGACTCTGTGTCCCAGATGGTCACACAGAAGTTCCGCGAGCTGACGATGGGCCTGACGTCCATGCACGCCCGCCACAGAGCACTGGCAGGGATCGTCATGACCAAAGGTAATGTCTCGTGTCTTTGCTGTGGGATTTTCCTCTCCAGGAGAGGAAACTAGCATTTGCCTGATCTTGGGAAACAGATTCTCCCTCCCATCCAAAGATGTGAAAAGGAAAACAAAACTAGACACAGAGAGATCAGGGACAAATGTGTGACCAGCAAAACCACCAGTGGTTGTGTAATTACACCTCCTAAAAGCCGTCTCTGCACAGGCTTCTCTCAACTTCCATGAAAGGTAAACTAAGGACCTGGCTGGTCCCTCACTAGGTATTTTCCCCACATCTTGTCATCAGGAAGAGTGGGCAATGCTGGAGGAACCTGTGAAAGCTGAAATGCAAGGTCAGACAAGGCCACCTGATAAGTCACTCCAGGCTGGTGGACAAGGCTTCGTTCTCTCCCCTCTCTTTCTTTCCCTCCTCTAACATGCTTCCTCTGTATGCAGAAGGGCAGCCCAGTCCAGAGAATCCAATTCTCCTGAGAATTATGAGCCCTTCTTGCTGGGGTTCAGACCCCCTGAAAACCCTATCACAGGAAACTGAATGCATCCCTTCCTGCTGGGACCCACAATGCTCACTGACAGACGTCCATCCTCAGGCACAAGTGATAGAACCAAAGGAAGCCATTAACCCCAATGGTCAAGGTCATGGCCACTTTTATAAGCCAACATGGGAGAAAATGATGGTTGAATTTAAGCAATCAGTACTATAGAGAACATTACTGACCTAGTCATAATAACTACCCAACTGTTTATTTGAATTCAACTGTTTTTATTGCCAAAGTTTAGCATGAGTTGTTAGCAACATGCTACAGAACTATTGGAAGAATAACTGACTTGGAGTTATTTGAGTTTCACACACACACTCCGCATGTGTAGAAGGAGTCTAAGACTCAGAAAGAAACATCTACCTGATGTCCAAATGTATTTGTGGTAAAAGTTCATTTAAAACCAGATGATTGGCATGTTTTCCCATCATTCTCAACCCCCGGGCCTCTCCCAATGCTGTCACATGCAAGGACACTGAAATAGGCAGAGAACACTCAGGACACTGTCTTCATTTCAGCCAGAGGATGTTGTGTCAGTTAACCTTTCCACTTTTGGCATCTTTTAAAAAAGAAGTAAAAACATCTCCTAGTGTAATTTGGTTAGTAGGATAAAGTATATACACTGCTCGAAAGGTAAAATCACCTTACAAGGATCATGTTCTAAGCCAAAGGTGATTGATTCCATTTAGTTGATGACACCTTTATATTTGGTGGCATGCATCCGCCTGAGCCATGAGCCCTGCTTTCACACATTTGGTGGCATCTGCCTCTTTGTGCAGCATATGAGAGTCCTCTCTGTCAAAACCACACTGCCAGATGTGGCCCTCCTCCTGTCCAGCCCCCAGCAGATGTTAATAGGATGCACTTACACATTGGGCACCATTCTGCATGCATCAGGGTGCCCAGAAAGACAGCCCCACCTCAGGATGTAACCACCCTGGAAACAGTGAGGGGTGGTACAGGCAAAAAGCAACTGCTAAGATTTGTCTCAGCTCCACCAGCAACTAGCGATGTGACTTCAGACCAATCAGCCTCTCTGGGACTGGGGACCACAGTGGTGCCTAATAGGAGGGCCTTTTGAAGGTTAAAAGTGTTTGTGTGTACAAGCACTTACAGACATGCCTAGTCCATAATAAGCGCCACACAAGTGTTCTTATTAGCAGGCATACTCTTGTTTGGCAGGTGCTTACTGAGTGCCCACCAGCACTAGAGCCTATCCTAGGCTCTGGGAAAAACACAGAGAACAAAATAGACAGAGAGCCTGCCTGCATGAGTTTTCCATCCTAGTAGGGAATGGGTCATAAATAAAACTTTAAATCCATTGCAAAAAGTGTGTAAGAGCCCTGGCCCATGTGGCTCAGTTGGTTGGAGTGTCCAGTTGTGGGTCTGATTCCTGGTCAGGACACCCAGGTTGTCCAGTACCTAGGTTGCAGGTTCAACCCTCAATCCCCCATCCCGGCTCTGAGCATGTACAATTCCAGGTCTGGATGCGTACAAGAGGCAACCAACTGATGCTTCTCTCTCTCCCTTCTTCTCCCTCTAAAAGCAATTTAAAATGTCCTTGGATGAGGATTAAAAAAAAATTTACGTGTGAAAGAGTTATATGCACAGAGTTGTAGGATCACAGAAGCAAAATCTTGGCAAATTTTAAAATTCGGAGTGTCGTAGATTTTTCTGCCACAGATTCCAGGATAATGTAGTTTTAAATGGCATTGATCTGACCCCTGAATGGGAATGAAGAAAGGGGAAAAGGAAGAAAGGAGGAAGGGAAAGATGACAAACAGTGTTTACTCCTTACTGGGCAAAATATTCCTGACCCCCAAAACATGTCAGTATTATTTGGTGAGTAGTTTCTCAATATTTCCCAGCTTTGGAGCTGTGATTATCCAGTATCTTTCCACTTTTTTAAGACAGTCAAAGACTTCCCTTGGAAAACAGAAATGTTTTACAAAGCACTGTGGAAAAATGGTATTAAAAGTGCCAGTGAATACACTGTTTTGTGTGCAAGCAATTTATGTATATGAACTAAATTCATTACATAAAAGTGAGGTTTTATAAGGTAAAGATTCACTAAATAGTAATTTATGAATATTAAAGAATAAATTGCTGAAATTCACTTTCCTTTTATAGATAGAAGATTTAATAAACTTGTTGATTAAAAAGAGATTATGGAGAAATGTGAAAAATGACTAATAGAAACATTTTGAAATAGTCATTTACTTAAAGTTGATGTGCCATCTATTCTTAACTCTAATTTAGTTACTCAAGCAAACTCCTCAGAAACTCTGAGGTGGAGTGATATGTCTTATTCTAGTTGCTACATATACAACTACCTTACAAAATTAGGGTTTTTTAATAAAATTATACAATTGCTCCCTGCACTCCTTGGTGAGATCCCCATTCGTCCACATCAATTAGTTCACATAAAGTCCTTTCCATATATGACCCTCAGACCATTTGGTAGCCACTGTGAGAAATATGATAGCAAAAACTACACATACGAAGTTTTTACTTTTATCAAAATAATGCAGTCATATGGTAAAAACTCAGAAGAAAACCTATGAATGAAAAACAATATTCTCCCCTGCTCCTCACCAGAGGCAGATACCTTGTCATGTTTAATTTTTGTTCTCATGGCTGTAAATACTATATTGGTTCTAGATTTCTGGGTTTTCAATTCTAGATACTATCTACTGACTTACAGGACTAAAATTTGGTGCTTTTTTACTCTTCATTATTTTTGTGTAATATTTGTAATTTTATATAAATTCTTAAACTTTATTTTTTACGCCATCCAGATCAGATGATCCAGCCTCATTTCCTGTTCATAAATTATATGTGACTCATTTACCCTCCCTGATTTTCTAAGCTGCTTCTTTTTATATTTTTTCCTCATATAGTTTCTTTGATAAATTTTCTCCTTCATACACATTTTTGTGAAATTTTCAATGTCCTGAATAAATCATCTGTCTTTTACCTTTGTTTTCTGATTTTTAATGTACCCTTTCACCATGTGTTCTTAGAAATTTCTTAAATTTATCTGACAAGTCGACTACCCTTTTTTCCCTAATTTTTGCAATCTATATTGCTCAAGACATCTCTCTTGTCCTCAGGTTCCTCCTTTTCCAAGGGATACTCTTATTGTTTTATAGATGCAGTGTCTCCTCAAATTTCTCCAAGGTGACTCGTTGGCAAACTCCTAAGTCCCCCTCTGCTCCCTGGTTGCTGTGCTTCCTCTGTGACCAGGCCCTCTTTCCTCACATCCAGTCTCTCTTTTATCCTGCATGTGATTTTTGTCTGAATAGTCTCACTTGTGAATAAAATATTAGGCTGATTGTCTAATAGCACCAGGCATGGATTTCCAGTTGTGCAAAAAGTGTCCAGTTGTGGTCACTTTTTCCAACAAGCTGTCATCCCAACAGGAAGGCCGCCTGGCCCATCTCCCTGTCACTAGCAGCCGTGTCCTTGAGATGGTGGGTGGGCAAGAGTTGGCCACTGGTGAGGGACCATCCATTGCCAAAAGGAGGACAGTTTTGCCAGGGATGTAAACCTCCTAACAGACCCCTAACTTTATCAGGCAGTCCCCCAGTTCCTTCAGCATAAGACTCACCTTTGTTCATCTAAGAAGTCATTTCCAGTCAGGGGTCCTCTCCACAGAGCTCTCGTACTTGACAATACAGTAAACGTCTCTCTTCAGCACATGAGGACGACTTGTGAAAGTCCATCTTCACAAAGGCCTCATGGAGGAGAATAGGAGGAGAGTACCCCCCAATGTTTTAGAATCTCTATCTTTCCACTTTCCCCCTTCCCAGATAACTGGTAATCACTTTGACTACAAAATTCGAAGCAGGGCCCTTTCATTTATGCCCAGTGGGGATTGGGAAAATAAGTGGGAAAAAGGAACTAGAGAGGAAGCCCTGAACAGAAAATTACTCTGGGATGAGAGATGGTAAATGACTGTATAGATGTCAAGGAACTGATCTGAATAACTCTTAGGTGGGGATGGAGACATGTGAAGGTGGTGACATGTCTCCACAGATGTGCTCAAATTCATGGGGGCTGTCCCTCGACCAAGTACGAATATGATGCACAATTGATTTGAAGTCTGTTTAAACCACAAGACACAGGATGGATTTTATGACTAACCCTGTGTCACATGAATGCTGACTTGTGTACACAAAACGTCCCTCCTTACAATCAGTCCCTGACTGGACATTTGGTCCATCCCACCCCCCACTCCTGCTCAGTGGGAGAAAAACAGGAGCTTAGTCCAGAGTGACTCACAAAGGGGCTGATCAATGCCACCAAAACTAAACCTGCTAAAGAGAGGACTAAATCCTTGAGAAATGCCTTAATTTACTCCTTCTCAATAAGGAAGTGCATCTAAAGAAATGTACA
>VMDR010015154.1:0-22654 GCA_007922815.1 Macrotus californicus | reverse complement strand
CTCCGGCCCGTCTCGCCCCTCCTACCGGTCTGGATGAAAGTTTCTCCTTTAGTTCCTTGGTTGTCAGACTTCCATACAGTTCGATTTTCTGTCAGTTCTGGTTGTTTTTTGTTTTAAAATTTGTTGTTGTCCTTCTTTTGGTTGTACGAGGAGGCACAGTGTGTCTACCTATGCCTCCATCTTGGCCCCCACCCCCTAATTCAAGTTTTTATATAGAGTTCATGTATAAACTTATTTGTTCATACATTTGACATTTATTTAGTACCCACTAAGCATAAAGTACATCCCTGCATATAAAAAAAAATACTTTTCTTACAATTTTCTCCACTTCTTTTTTCTCTTTTCTTTAATCATCCCAAATACAGGGTCTGGCAAAAGTGATGTCTGCTTGAGTGTGGTTGGCAGGGTAAATAATACAGGTGTAATAATTTATAGTTTTAATTTGAACGTTTCACCTAAAATGTCTATGGTGTGCTTGAGTGTGATATTATGTTACAGAATTACATGTTTATGATTTTGTAATAAAAAGGGGCATTATTCGTGCCAGATCCTGTATATCTCCCACCCCTTGTTCCACTGGTCATTCTTTTATATGTCAAGAAAATTCTATGTCTCTAGGTCACACCACATCATTTTCAAGATCTGATAGTGACCATCACATTTCCATCTCTCTTTCCCAAAACAATTTTATTGCTTCATGCTACAGACCTGTCTGCTTTGATCTCTAGGTCATTCCCCATGGACATTTATCCTTTTCCTGATATTGGGCTTCTTATAAACTAGACTTCTCCCATGGATAGCCTTATTTCCCCAGCTTCTTCATTTCTTTTATTCAAGGCTCACCTTTCTCAAGAAAACTTCTTCAATTTGGAGAAGCAAATGCAGTTATCTCATGCCAGTACTTTCTCCACTCTCACAGAATTAGTCTGTCATATAGCCTTCAGTTACTGGGATAATGACATGGTATACAACAAGCTTATTACTACACTGAGAGCCTACTTTGTATAGCACATCATGAGAATCTGAGGATCTTAAGAGGTAAAACACATCTTTAACAAAAATAAGTTTAAAATCTATTCGGGGGATAAGACAAGGGATGGATAACAATATTACAGAAAATGAGCTAAGTCCAAATCAGTAGAATAGACAGAAATACACAGTAGAGCCAAAATTTACTCACTGCAGCTCAGATATCCTGCACTGTGCGTAAACACACACACATACTTTTCTTCAGCTGGTTTAATTATTTCTGGTGCTTTCGTTTTACTCATAGCAAGAATGTTTTTAAAACTTAACTTGCTAATTTTAATGTAATTCAGTCTTTTTCTGATTTCACATTAAAGGTTTTTTGGGGAAAGTGAGTACACAGATATGTGAGCTTTTTCTTCTCATTTCTTTCTCCAGTGATATCTGATCATAGAAGAAGGTTTTGCAATTCCTTGGAGAGGGCAAGCAGGAGAGGGGTTCAGGTTTTCATGCGAATGTCTCTGCTGGCTCTCTCGGGCCTACGGCTGAGCTCATCACTTCTGGTTTAGAGGTCTTGGCCTCTTTTCTGCTGTAGTTGAGCAATGGTCCCCTGGAGGGGGCAGTGCTTAACAATTGTTTCTGGAGAGCTGGCTCATCTTCCCCACTGACCAGGCTCCCATCTTGACTCTTGATGATACAGCTGACACTCTGAGATTGATCAAAGTTCTTCAGCCCTGACTGGTGTGGCTCAGTTGATTGGGTGTCATCCTACAAAGCAGAAGGGCCACTGATTTGATTCCTGATCAGGGCACATGTCTGAGTTGTGGGTTCAGTTCCCAGTTGGGGTATGTGCAAGAGGCAACTCATTGCTCTTTCTCTCCCACATCAATGTTTCTTTCCTTCTCTTTCTCCCTCACTTCCTCTCTTATCAATCATCTATCAATCTCAAAAAAAAAAGTTCCTCTTCCATTCCCCACTTTAAGCAGCTTCCCTGAAACTTCTTGAGATCCCTCTTCTCCAGGTGATCCCTTTATAGGTGTGTTGATTCAACATCAGACACCTTTTGCTTGTCTGATGATGTCACACAAAAAAATTCTGCATAGCAATTACATCTTGCACAAGGCATGGGCAGCCAAGAGAGGGATAAAGACAGGAGGGGGTTAAAGAGAAGAAGACTCATTGCATAGAGCTGCAAGGAGTTTAGTTTGATTATTGCAGACTGAATGAAGAAAATTACAAGACTTTACTTGGGGCCATGTGATAAACAGTCTGTGTGTGTCTTGATAAAAAGTCTAGAATTTATCCTAAATACCATGGTTTCCAACAACAAAGTACAACCATCCACAGAGGCACCGGGAGAAACTGAAGTTCAGGAGTGAAAACTACAGATTGTTATGGTAAGATCAGAGGCCAGAGGTTGAAATGACAAGAACAGGAAGATAACTTGTACCAGGACAGGATCAAGTTAGCTTTGCTCATAATTGCATCATCATTACTTAAAACATAGCAGATATTTTAAAATTGTTTTTCATGAATGAATGGAATGACTAAACAATGGAAGTTACAAAATTCTAACACAATTTCTAAAGAGACATCACTTTCAAAATATCTTCAGGAAGTTGGGTTTTAGATTCAGGGAAACTGTGAATTTTGGGGAATGTGAATAAAATACAGCTGCCTTGCTCCACAATGGCAGCAGCCCCCTTTCATCCGAAAGCATGATTTTAATTGGGCAACAAGTGGAGCATCCAAAATGAGAGTGTGGAGAGAAGTCCCTCTACCACTTATGAAGCATCATCAGTTTTCATGTTGAAGATTTACAGGTTGAAACACCTTTAAGATACACTTCAGTTACATTAGTAACACGATGCACAGGGTCATCTAATTTCATCTGAATCTATTTTGAGGCTTAATCATTAAATTTCAAATATTAAAAACATCTAGGGGAAATGTACGTTAAATCTCAGAGCAATCATAGAACTGCCATGGTATCTGAGTCAGGACAGCAAAGGTTTATGTTATAAAGGCCCCTACAATGTGCAGAGCTCCCTTTCTTTCTGCAACCAAGTGACTGGTATTGTATATATATAATTTCTTTTAATTGTTGCAAAAACAGTTGCTATTGTTAATTCTATTTTACAAGTAAGGAGGACAAGGAAACAGCCTGGGAAAGGTTAAATAACCTATCCAAAGTCATTCTTTTAAAAAACCGGGAAGGTCTATCTCACTCCAAATGCTTTGGTCTGCCTGCAGTAACCTCTAAGAAAACTCCCAGGGTCACTGCTTGGACAGGTCCACTCTTTTGGAAAAGTCTTTAAATGGATCTTTAGTGCTTACTTGCTGTTATGAACACTGCTGCTTTTCTGCTCTGAACACCTATGCCTATTGTTCTGTTCTATTATACAAATGTGAATACGAAAGTGCTTCAGGAGTAAGAGGAGATGTGCAGAGGAATAAAACTGGAATGTGGCTTCTTTTTCTTGTGGCAGGAAAGCAACAATTTGGGGACACAATATTGTGTTTGAATACTTAATAATTCAGCATATTTCTGGCATTCCCCTCAGACCAGAAGGTCTGGTTTGAGTACCAAGTATTGAGACTATTTTTGTTCCTACTTTATTAGCTCAAAGTGATTCACAAATACAGGTCAATCTTCTCCAAGCTCTTTCAAGTTGCTGCTTAAAACAAGCAAACGCTGATTTGTGGAGGATGAAAATAAATAAACAAAATAGAATTAGATTTAAAGAAAGGGAAACAGACTAATAAAACACAAAAAGTCACTCTTTCAGAGTTGAGTTATGAATGTCACTAAATGTTCTCTTCTGGGCTGAACCCCCCACAAAAGCTGTTAGATGTATGAGGGCTAAGGGCCCACTAAATGAAGTACGTGGAGGGTCCTTTATCCTCACAAAGTCTTCTGTATGTAGTTATCTTGGGTCATTCCTATCTTAGTTAGAGACCATATGTTTGTTCAGGGGGAAAACATCTAAGCTGATTGGATAATCTATTGGAGAGAATCAGAAACAGACTACAGAACCTGACATGGCTCTGACCAGGACAGAAACAACATTCATCAAGAACTAAAGCACTGTCTCTCTCTTCTCCTCTCCCTCTTTTATTTTTCTGTTTATTTTTCAGATGGGCCAAACAGAATCATCACAGGCTTGGTTTAAGTCACTTTAGAGTTCAGGAATCCATCAGACTAAATTTCCCAGAGCTGATTTCTAAATGGTGAAGAGAAGGAATGTGATTGGTCCAGCTCTGGTCCAATCAGCTGCAGTTAGGTGGGTAGGGCCAGAACTAGCCACTCTGAGAGGGAGCATAACCTTCTGAGCTTTGGGTGGTTATACTGCTCCTGGGACAGCCCAAGGGGGGCCCTTCCTTCTGGTAGCAGCCATATACATCAAGTTAATTCCTCAGGATTACGATATGCTATGATTAACTTCTGATGCCCAAGGAGACTAGTTGTACCATCGCCTTTATCCAAGTCCCCAACAACCACTACTCAGCAAAAGGATTCATTTTGGTTTAGTTATTCGACAGGTACACAGAACTCTGCAATCCACCACAACCACCCACACGCCATCTCCCATCCTCGCTTCTGCCACCTTCCCTGCAGCAGACATCAGACATGACTGTAAACACAGCGAATGTATTGCTGGCCTGATAGCAAATGGATAATAATACCTCCCTCTAGCTTTCTTCAAAAGGATGTTGTTGAAAATGAATATACTACTGTTTGGTGAGTACTTTGAGTTTTTCAGAAGACAGTCACTGTATAAACTCAAGGTATTATTGTAGTTATTACCATGTTTAGCATTTGGTTAATAGTGGAAAAGTTCTTTTGCAATCCTAGCTGTAAATTATAGCTGTAAATTCCTTCCCTCTTTAAAGCTGTTCCAGAGGCTTTGAAGAGTGATACTAAAGTAACAACTCAAGTACATCACTGTGCCTAATGAACAACAGCAGTCTTGATTAATGGCACTTATTCCACATCACACTGACAGAAGTTTGAAGTGTTAAAAAAAATGAAGTTTTTGCCCACTGTGATTTTTTTTCCTGCTATTAAGAAAATACAGGCATCATCAGAGCTGAGTATTTTTAAGCTGTTTTTTTATTACCTTTTTTCAATTCAACTGCTGCTGTATTTTTCATTCGACAAGTACTGTGCTTTTGTCTCACACTGTGTTGCTACAGGAGTGCTATCGCTCAAAAGATCTGCTGTGGGATCTGCTAAGCATCTTCACAAACAGCAAGCCTACTGCTGCCTAGCACTAGACCTCAGCCCAGGATGGAAAGGGAGGCGGGTGGTGGGGAGGCATTGCTGAAAGGCACACACTGGTCACATCTGACAAGCAAAGCCAAGTACTGGGAATATCTATCACAAAGCTTTTGGTGAATTGCTAGTGACTAGAGGCATACTTCACATTGCCGTATTGGAGTTTATGTATTTTACTAACCTTATTTCATTGGGTTGAAGCTATATAGTTTTATGAGCTACCCCCACAATCCTCTACTAGTTGGAAATAAATTTCTCCTCAGATATATATCAAGAGATGACATTGGCTGTTGGCCCATGTCTCTGGGCAAATGTTCTGCCTGTATATCTTCTTTTCCTTTCATCCAGGGATAAGGTGCAGGCAGGGGTATGCAGGTGGGAGTGTTTCTGTCTGACAGGCAGGAAGGAAAAAGCTTGCAGTTCAAGGTGAGGAAGGCGGTGCAACCCGCGTGGCCAGCTTTAGCCTCTTGTTACATCCCCGACTTGCAAATTGTTCAATCCACTGGTGATTTGAATGGTTGGCATGATTGTCAGCTATCTCTGCACTCCAGCTTTTCTCTCTCCCGGCAGGAACATCTGGGACACAGACTTTACAAACAGTAATAATAACCCTACTTTAGCTTTCACATTTTTGCAGTTGTTATTATGTCATCATGGTAAATGACCATAATTGACCCCCACAATGAAATGTTGCCAACATTCATATGAATAGCAACTGCAATCGCACAGGCTAGCAGGCATGTGCTTTGCAAATAAAATTTTTGCTGAATAGCCAAAATCTCAGGTTCATTTGGGGACCTGAGTATTTCTGAATTATAATAGAAAATGATTTGTTTCTGAAACAGAAGAGTGCTGCATACAGGAACCTAAAGAGGAGGTCAGGGGTAAGTAAATATTAAAGGATTTGCAGGAGCCCTTATGACTTTGGGGCTGATTTAGATACAGAGTGATGAGTCATCAGATTCCTCACCTGAGCAGAGATCTTGTCATTCTATTTCTCATCTAAAGAGAATATACAAAATACCCACATGTGCGCACACACACAATTTCACCATCCCAAAGTTAGCCTTGACCTTTCCTGACCTTCTCCAGAACTGGCATACAATAAGGATATAACAAAACAGTGAAGAAAGAAGTGACAATGCCAAAAGGCATATCAATTCTGACTATAGCTGTGCATTTTAATATTGTGCTCAGGATGCAATTTCAGCTAAATTAGTCTTGACAATTTTCAGCTGATTTGGTTCAGAAATCAGGATCATTTCAATAAATGAATGAATGGGTGAATAAATGAATGAAAGCTATCTATCTGCTCCTATTTCCTAAGAAATCTATTTTATCGCAGAATGCCTATTTTTTTATTGGACTTTTTTTTCTCAAACTGGGCATGTTGCCCTAAAATAAAACACAACCCAACACAGAAAGCAGGGACCTTGAAATTAGCTTTATTTAATCAAAAGAAACCTTGCTGGTTCAATCACTGTCATCCAGATTCAGTTAAAATTACTCACACAGAGTTTTAAAACCTGCTCCAAAGTCTTCTCTTAATTTCTCCTCATGCTGCAGACACAAACTTCTCTCTAATTCTGCCCCCATGCTTTACAAGAACACCTCTGGGAAGAATACACAGCAGTCTCACATCAGTGTTGGTATAAAAATTAAGAAAGATCATGAACTTCTCATTATGCACAGAAGATGATGGCATTTATTCAACTATTCTTATGATTCCCAAGTCATAGGGAAATTGATAAAGAATTTTCCCAGGACAGATTCTATCACTTTAAATCAACTAGTTACAAGAGTAAATGCCCTGTTGTTTTCTGTAGCATGAAGAGTTATCTCCCCAGAAGATAACACAGGATAGAATACAATTGCCTTTAGAACACCCTCCCTAATTTCCACCTCCCTAAAATTTTTCCACCCCTTAGTTCCCTACTCACCAGTGGTTTGCTTTGGTCAGAGAGCCCTCAGAGTGGGTAGAAAACCCAAACTACCCACGACATCTCGTAGCCCCCACTGCAAATAGATTTGGGCCTTATTCCCACCTCTCTCTCAACTCAACCAAAATCCTCCATTGCGCTAGTGTGGCAAGGCTAGATATTACCAGAAAATTAACCAGGCTCATGCTTTTTTCCACTGGGTTATGACTAGCTGTAATTCATTTAATAAACAGTTTTAATTTTGAAAAGGGGCTTATCAATCCAAATGAGTCTCTCCTTTGTTACATGGATAGACAGAGACTTTCTGTTCAGAGAAGACTTGTCTTCAGTACTCCTCTAATTCTGCTCTGGCATGCTGAAAGTCAGCAACCTGATGCTCCTCTTCCAAAATGTTCCCAAGTTGAATTTGAATGTCAAAATCAAATTAAAGTGTCTTAACTTTCTTCTCAGTTTTACTCTAAAAGGAGTTAAAAACAAAATAAAGGCAGAGGCCTTTAACTCTTCTAAATTGCATTTATTGTTTTTCTCTTTCTCTTCAACAGAAAGGAACTGGGATGGAAGAGGCCAAAAGGCAGACAACCATTTGCTGGTTTAGGGCTGGCTTCCTGTTAACCAAGCAAGGCCTGGATCATCACCCACAGAACTAATCAGCCCTTGCTACAGAGGGCGACAGAGGTGCTCCTCCTGAAATTTACAAGTGGAGAGAATCATGTGAAACTGTTGCTGCTTGTGTTGAATTTCTGAAGTTTGTAGATTCTTTTATTAACTCAATTTGCTATAGTTTTGACCAGAAAAGAGCTAACCACAAGCTTGAACTCTCAGTCTCTGTAGTCAACTCTCATTCCTATGGGAACAAGCCTGTGATTTCTCCTTACTTGGTCATGGGCTATTCGATCTATCTCCTCTGGGTTCTGAGTCCTTTTCCTGGACCAGTGTTTCTTACCTAATAGCTACATCACTACAGTATTAAAATGCGCACAGAAAATTAAGTTTATCATTATATATGTTTAAAAGGTGCTCATTAATCCAAATGACTACCGCATTTTGAAATGTGTCCTTGACTTCTTTTTTGTTGTTGTTTTCATACTATTAAAATACTATTTTTAATTGAATTTATTGGGGTTACATTGGTTAATAAAATTATATAGGTTTAAGGGGTACATTGTATCGTGTGTTCACCAACCCAAGTCATCTCTCCTTCCATCACCATTTAATCCCCCTTAACCTCTCCTACCTTGCCCTATTCTTACTTTTCTCTGGTAATGGCCATACTATTGTCTTCCTAGGAGGTTTTAGTCCAGTATCAGAACGTCATTGGAATTTTAGTACTTGATATTATTATTTTGCTTAATCCCTTCACCCTTTTCACCCAGCCCCCCACCCCCTCCCCTTGGACAGCTCTCCGTTTGTTCTCTCTATCCATGAGTCTGTCTCCACCTTACTTATTAGTCCATTTTGTTAACTAGATTCCACATACGAGTGAAATCAGATGGTACTTGTTTTTCTCTGAGTGGCTTATTTCATTTAGCATAATGCTCTCCAGGTCCATCCATGCTGTTGTAAAAGGCTAGATTTCCTTCTTTTTTTTATGGCTGAGTAGTATTCCATGGTGTAAATACAACACAGCTGTTTTATCCACGCATCTACTAATGGACACCTGGACTGCTTCTAAATCTCGGCTATTGTAAATAATGCTGCAATGAACATAGTGATGCAAATACTTACAGATCATTCACTTGTGCCAGGTACTATTCTAGTCCCTTATGCAAGTTCCCAGCTAAAAACTACATTGTCTTTGGCCATGGGTATTGCCTTTAGTAGGGTGGTCAATGGAATATAGTTAAAAACGATGTGTAAAATTCTGAATTGTCTCCAGTTTGAAGACAAGCTGCTTTTCCAGAACTTTGGCATATATTTCCACAAGCTACACTATTTTTTGAGCCAGTAATCTAAACTTTAACTTTGTAAATGATGGAGCCACAGGATGAAAGGAACTAAGTTAATAAAAGTAGCTAGCTACCCACTGTTCTAATCTGGCCTGTTTCATTAGAGATAAATAAATAATTTATTTAAGATTATTGGATCTTCTTTCTTATAGGAATACAGCATTTACCCTAGTTAATATGTGCAGTTCTCTAAGGTGAAATGATAGTAGTGTTTACCAGGCATATTCAGAATTTTTTAAGTATATTTTTTACAATTTAAAGAGACCAATTTCTCCATTGCATCTGGGCTGCTGTTTGTCAATCATTCCTCATTCTAGCCTCCCTCCTGCAGACCTACTGAAGTTGGAAGAAAAGTGATATCCACGGTGATATAAGTTGTAGGCTCAGTAGACAACTCACGATGGGCCCAATGCCTTCTAATTATCATCACTATTAGGCACTGTTCCACCACTCAATTTCTAGAGGAAAGCTACATTTCCAAATTTTTCTTTAATTCTCAATCTCTCATCTCAACTATTAAAAGTGGACTGCATTTGTCTCTCAGATCTTCTAGTACTCACCGATAAAGGATATTTTTGTTCGTTAGACACTTGCAACTTTCTCTCTTTGCTCCTCTTGTGCTATGTAGCAAAGAACAACCTGTAATAAGTTGCTCCCACTTCACTACCAAAAATAAAATCTTCTTTTAAAATTAAATGCTTTCATTTCAACTGTGATAATGTCAAATTTGGCACAAAACTATGATAATTGAACAATTTCAACCTCAAAATCTGCCAGAAACCATTGAAGTCAAAAGAGTGTTTAAAATGTAGACAACATTCATCTGGTAAAACACTCAGTTAGGAAGACCCTAACTTTTAGGAATCTAGATTCCATCCTTTCCGTTTCTATTACTACCAGCATATCCTAGTTCTTAGCAATCTGTCCATCTATGACTTTTCCTAGCTTTGATTGTTAGCATCATTCATTTGAAATTCATCATGTAATTTTCATTATAGTTGCTTATCTTTTTGAATGCAGGTTCTGTCTCCACATTTAGCTTATAAATCAGGCACCATCATATGTAATCTGATGCAGCCCCAGCTTCTAGTACAGCCACTGCATGGACAGTTGGCTCAGTAAGAGTGGACTAATGATGACATATGCAAATACTGTTCTCCTAGAGCTCAGTGTTTCCAAGAAGCAGGGTTGGGAAGCGAAACTTGAAAAAAAGGGCTGCAGGATGGGAGGGGGTCTGGGGGAATGGGTGGGAAGGTGGGAGGGATTAAGAAGTACAAATTGCCAGTTATGAAAATAGTCAAGAAGTACAGATTACCAGTTATAAAAGTACAGCATAGGAATCCAGGGAATAATATTGTAATAACTATGTATTTTGTCAGATGGGTACTAGGCCTAGCAAGGTGATCATTTCATAAGGTGTATAAATGTCTAATCACTACAATGTATACCTGAAACTAATATAATGTTGTACGTCAACTGAAATTAAAAAATAAATTTTAAAAAATATGAAGAAAAAAAGAAAAAGGGGATAATTTTTTTCCACAAAACACACAAACACACACACACACACACACACACACACGTGCGCGTGAGGCCCCACAACAGTTTTTTTTTCTGATGGACCAGTGTTTAGGCTTATACTGTTCCCCTCAGGAATCTCTTGAACTCTAGTTCTTAATTTAGTAGGCAGTACTTGAATTTAATGATAAAAAAAATGTGAGTTCAGAGAACTGATATCTAATATCTAACAAGCTGCAGGGAGTATTTAAAGAGTATTAGCATAAATAAGGCTCTTATTTGTACTTATGTTCAAGTGGGAAATATTTTAAAGCTCCTTTTTTCAATCACTTTGCTGGTTCTTAATTACCAAGTACACTATTGTTTATTTATTTATTTGACTTACTTTATAAAATGTTTATTTTATGATATTCATCTCTGTGAAAAATATAGGGAATAATATTACCACAATATATCTTAAACTCTGGAAAGGGTTTCCTAACAGATGCCAATTTTATATAAATACAGTGGTAGAGGCAGAAGTCAGGGTAACTCAACAAAACAAAAGTAAGTATTTAACTAAAAATCCCTAATGTAGTGGTTTAGAGCAGTGTCTTAATTTCCCAGTTCATGAGAAAGGCAATATGGTAAAGGGGTTAAGGAAACGGGCTGTGGAACCAGACGGCCTAGGTCTGGATCTCAGGTCCTTCATTTACTAGTTGTTAAGTGTGGAGCACATCATTTCTCTGCACTTCCGTTCTTCCACCGGAGAAATTGGAGGGAACTGGAATCTATCTCACAGAGTACTTCTGAGGATTGGGTGAATGAACACATGCAAAGCATGGAGCGCATGGCCTGACACATAGTAAGTATTCAAAAGATATTAGCAATTCTTTGGGGTTAGCAAGTATTCTAGATGCATCAAGTGCTAAAATCTCCATTTGACTTTTCACTTTCTGATGAGAGGATGTAAACCAACATTCTTGTCATATTTGAAGATTTAATTCCCTCTTGTCATCTCTAGGTGAGATTCACTTAAGAAGAAAATAACCTCAATAACTAAAAAATTGCATTGGAAGATAGGAAAAAATCTGTAGTGATTTTTTTTTACAAAAATATTAACAAAGATTTAAATTTTTTTTCATGCTTAACATTGCATTGTATTGCCTACACCTTCATACTTTTTAGCAGGATTGAGTCAAGAACTCACCTAGGATTAATTGTAAAACAGAAAAACAAATGATCATTACCTCCCATTGTGATGTCATCTCTCCCTCCCTCACTAGGGACCTATCCTGAGTCCCATTTTCATTGTCTCAGAGGTCATCTAAGCTTGAAGAACGCCCACTGAAGTATGAATTTGTGGGTATTTTTTCAAGCATAGTCTCATTTTAATTGAAAACACTGAAAGGAAAAATGCTGGTCTGGTTTGGTGGAGTCCTGTCTTTTTGCCACATATCAAGTTCCACATTACTTTATGACAACTGACTTCCCCAGTTCTGCTCACATCTCCGGTGGCCTTCATGATCACACTGTTTGATCCAGAGTTGGCATTTGTTTTTAGCTAAGCCAATATCCTACCTTTGATATTTTAAAATTTGGCACAGAAAAAGGCAGAGTAGTTTCTCTCCTGGGTTAAAGACAGAATATATTAAACTTAGGAAGTATTAGTTACCATGTTCACATCATGCAGGAGAAAGATGACACTGATACTTAAAGACTAGAGATGTAAAGAGTTTGGTATAGGGAACCTATCCATGTGATGATGTCTTATGCGGCTCAGCTCTGATTCTGAAAACAGACAGATGCCTATGGCATGCAGGAGGCATCCACAGATAGGTCTCCCATGGACAATCAGGCATGCATTGCTCCTAGGCCACTTTGAAACTTGCTCTTGCTAAAAAAACTCCCTCACCTGGGATGGAGACAGGAGTTTACTTTGATTTGCACTAGACTTCCAAAGTACATGCGTAACCAGGTAAGCCACCTCTCCCCTCTTTATTTTATCTTTGAAGTGATTAGCAACATTCTTTCCTTGTTATCTACAATTGGTAACCACCTAAAGTGAACCTATGCATAGTAAATGAGGACCATCCTTGATGCAATGTAACTAGAATGTCAATAAAAGCCTGTCCAGGCAAGGGGTTGGGGCCCTCTTTCTCTCTGAGAGAGTGGCCAGGCCAGTCCTCTCTCTTACTGAGAGAGTGGCCAAGCTAGCACTCTTTCTCACTTAGAGAGTGGCTGTGCCATCCCTTTTTCTCCACCGGATTCCTTCAGTCCGTGTGAATTTGTTTGTTGTTCGTCACTTGTCCAGAGACATAGGACAAGCATCCACAACAACACGCAGTCCTGCGGGACGAGACTACGTCAGTTTGGGAAACATTAGAGACACTGATTCCATAAGACTCCTTAGGAGGGTGGTGAGGAAGAGAGGCCAAGCAGTTTTCCTGACCTTCCCACAGCTATTTTTAGATTCTCTTTGGAGAACTAGAAACATCTCCTATGCTGCCCTTCAGAATCCTCCTGACCCAAATTCTTTGGCCAGCCAGGCTATGGCCACTGGTTCAATGCTGACTTCCATCAGCTTCTTGAAAGCAGATTTAGATGGCATCTCATGGAAGGCCCAACCTCTGTATTTCTCATTTCCTACCTGGGGAATTAACCGTGATGCTGCAGTGTGGGAATCTGTCCCACATTACTTCATGCACCACACAGAAATCCAAGGGACTTCATGTCCATGGAGCCAGCATTGACCAATGGAAGCCAATGAATAAAGGCTTTCTCCTTTTGTCCCAAGTACATTACATTAGGGTCTCAGAAAGGTTGAGCAGCGGCCACCTAACCCCCTGGTACATGTTAGAGTGACCAACTTAATAACTTTGCCTTGAACTGTTTTTTTTTTTTTTTCCTTCCTTGTTTCTCTCCCTCTGCCCCACACCCCTGTTCCCTGGCATCATATTACTAGATAAACACTAAGGAATTCTTCATCTCAGGCTCAACTTTTGAGGGAACCTGAGCTAAGAGACCCAGTATTCTTTCAGCAAATTTACTTTAGTTAGATTTCAGTCATAACAAATAATAAGTTAAAAAAGAAAGGCATCCTAGTCCCAGCTAAATAGTTAACAAAATGACTATGACTTTGGAAGAACTGACTGGTCTATATCTCAGTTTATTCATTTATAAAAGGGTGGATTTGGGCATATTTCTAAGACTCCTTTCATCCCCGAGATTCCACATTTTAAATAAAAGGCTTTCTGTCTCAGAGAAATAAATCTCTAGTGGTGTCCATGCAGATACTGGTACAATCAACTCCTCTTATATTTCTGTTCCTTCAGTGCTCACATCCCTGGCAACACCATGGCAAAATTAGCCTTTGATTTCCACGTGTCCTTTAATCCAGGACACCAGAGAGGAATTAGTGAGGGTGGATACATGTGGGAATGGAGTTTAGAAATTATTTCCCTACCATCTCTGAATCACTCAACCTGCTCCAAAAGAATCTTTGAATGATTCTTGGCCTAAAATGAATTATATTCTCATAGAAAAAAGTTAATTCATGAAAAAGAAATTCTATGAGAAGTTCTTGAAAGTCTCTTTCATATGTGAAAACTTAAGTCTTATAGGATTCTGGAAGGTTCCTGTAACTTCTCTTGGTTTCAAGATTCTCAAACTTGGCTGCTGAGGCATGGGTAATTTTGGTTGTTGATCCTAACTTAATCCAGAATGGCTACTGTAATCATTGTGGATAAGGAAAAGGGAGAACTGGGCACCTGTGTTAGTCCTAAGGACCAGCTAAAGCTGGGGGCCCGGCCTTTAGTCAAAGCTTTAGATGGGAGATCTCAGGTTTCAACAACACATGTTGGCACAATGTTTGATGCTCCACCAGCCTTACCTGAAGCTTCCAGAAAGGCTTTGGGAACTGTCAACAGAGCTACAGAAAAGTCAGTAAAGAGTAATGGACCTCTCAAACAGAAACAGATGACTGTCCCTGCTAAAAAGGTGACCAAGAAGACTGTTAAAGGGAAAAGACTGTTAAAGGGCTCCTGCCTCACATGACACCTATCCAGAAATAGAAAGTTCTTTCCCTTCAGTCCTCTAGACTTTGAGAGTTTCGACCTGCCCGATGAACACCAGACCACCCAGTTCTCCTTGAACGGAATGCCTCTCATGATCTTCGATGAGAGGATGCTCGAAAGGCTGTTACATCTCAGCCCCCTTCACCTCTGAAGACACCCTTTCCACCATGGAGTCTGATCAGTTGCAGTCTCCCTCAAGCATTCTGTCAACTCTGGATGTTGAATTGCCACCTGTGTGCTATGATGTAGAGGTTTAGTTTCTTAGTGCTTTATAGTTTGTGTGTATGTATTAATAGTTTGTATTAATAAAGCAATTCTTTAACAGAAATAAAAGATTCTCAAACCTGGGATTTTGACTTCAGAGCGTTTCCCCATCTTCCTCTTGCATCACATCTCAGACTTTTTTTCTCAGGGTGTCCAGTTACTAGCATGCACATTCCCCGGTGACTCAGGCTGAGTATTCAGAGCACCTCTGTCATCTTTAAAGCTCTGTACTGTGAATGAACATCTGACTTTCTTGTCTTTGGTCAGGACTGGTCCAGTTCTTCCTTCCACTTTGACATCCTTCCAAAGATAAAACCAGAAGAGTGAAGTGAACAGAGAAAAAAATTATATGCTTAAAACAAAACTCTTCTAAAAATCCCACATATTTGATGTTAAAGAAAATATGGAGTAATGGCCTAAACAAATCAAATTAACTGGAGACATCACTAAGAGGAGATACCTAATATCCTAAGCCATTTTGAACAGTGAGCATATTTGATGTGAAGTGAGAGCTGACACAGTGAAATCACAGCAAGGAACAGAGGTTAGGCAGTAGAGGACGAGTGTAGCTCCACCTAGTGCATCTGGGGAGAGGAAGGGGGAGACGGGGGAATATTTAACAGTAGGACAGAAAGAATGGCTTTAGAGTAAAGGGTGTCTATGTAATCAAGGTTTTAGGATGACAACGAGTCCAAGATTTGTTGTTTGATCCCACTAAAACTGAAGAGGTTTATAAAATCCTCTCCACTTGGTAGCATTAAGGAGGCAGTGATTTGTGGCAAACATCTTTGTGGAGCCCATTTTATTAAAGGGACAGTGTGTTGTTAAGTTTTGCATGAATTTGTGCACCAGTCAATAACAACAGAAATCACCAGGAAAATTAAAATGCAGTTGAGGAATTTGTTTGCTTTGGAAACTGAACTGAGTAACCACCAAAACAGAGACAAGAAAATATTTGCAAAGCGTATGTCAGCTCTGATTTTTTAAAAATGGCTTTAAGATCTAGATGAAGGCCAAAGGAGAATTCAATAGAAGCTGTTGCAGCACAAGGCCCAGGCTGGCTATCCTATCAGGTGGAGTACTCACAGGTCTCAACAAAGCAGGGGGATTGGGCACAAAATCAAAACAAGGCAGGTTCCTCTTTGATGAATGTGTCCAGAATTTTGCAAACTGGAAAACGTCTAGAAGGCAACTATTTTCATTTTCATATCACATTAAGTAGTGTTGTTTTGTAAACTAAACTTTTAATTTGAAGGTGGGAATAGGACCCAGTCTCTCCACTGGAGGCTTCTGTGTGGCTCTTCTCAGGGCCAACATGGAATCCCAGTGGACATAGTGAAATCTCTGAACTGGAGAAAAGATGGAATCAAAGTGGATCTGACCCAACCCAGTACCCAATTTTGCTCATCCTAGCATTGCTTCCGAAAATAAACGAAGGCTCCACTTTTTAAAACATTACTTTTTTTTTTGCTGCCACTACTGTTGATTTCTTTCTTCTTTTTTAAAAAAATTGTGGTAAGAACATTTAACATGAGATCCACCCTCTAAAATTTGAAGTATACAATGGAGTATTGTTAACTATAGGCACACTGTGGTACAGCAGATCTCTCAACTTATCATTTCTATACCTTAAAACAACTGAGGTCTTGGTCATTCCTTACCCTGATAGTCAGAGCCATGAAAACTATAAATTAACTGGTTATGGGGACTTGATGACTCAGTACATTTTTTCCCATTTTCCTCTGTCACAATGTTCCCACCCAAAATTTTTTCAAATAATATTTTCCCCTTTAAGGAAACAACTGGGGGAATATATCCTGAGATATATCCTGAGGCCTTCCTCTTTTCCTCTAGCACACTAGGCATTTCCCCTCAGGAGAAAGAACGGTGGGGCAGGTGCATCCAATTCAGTATGACTAATACTGTATTCTTTTACTGCTGAGATTAGTTCCCAAGAAATCCTTTCATGTGTTAGTTTGGAGAAACTTTGACTTTCTCATTCCTCTTGGGGATTGCTCTCTTGACTTCCTGTTGAGTTACACATTGGCTGTAAATTGTCCTTCACCAGAAAGGTGATCTTTTAAAACAGGAATTTTCCTTTAAGTCATTGAAATAATTATAGGAAATGGTTAAAAGATATTAATAACATTTCAGAGGAGTTTACATCATGTACTCTACAAAACAAATGGTCATTCTAAAGGCCAAAATACCTAGTACTAAAATTTCAATGACGTTCTGAAACTGAACTAAATCCTCTGAGAAACAAGGAAACTGGCTTATTCTGCAGCCCACAAAATTTATCACACTCAAGGGTATAAAACAAGGCAAAGAACTTTATTTCCTGTGCTATGTATTTCAGTAAATATGTCTGTGTCCCTAAAAGGATAATAGTTTTAAAGGTCCTAAAGATGTTGAGTCCTACGACTACATTTTTGGGATGATTGCACCTTGCTTACACAGGCAGAACAAAAATCTCTGTTTTTCACAGAATTTAAAAATCTATTACTTCATCAGTTTCCCAGATTTGTGTAAACAACATTTGCAATAACATTTATAAAGTGGACATATAGATGTCATGATAATAAAGTCAGGTTTCTTATTTCCTTTTCTTTCTTATTGGGAAGAGAAGAAGATTTAAGAAAGTAAGAAATGAGGCTGCTCTTGAAAGAATTTGATTAAAAGAACTCTTGGAATTCTAGCCTATTTTATAGGCTCCCCACCTCCCTTCCGTGTCAGTTCAGAAACTTAGCTGTGAGAAGGAGGTTGTCAAGTGTAAACGAATCCATCCTGATTTTCTGGAAGCCCCTGCTGTCACTGTTCAGCCACTCAATTTGAATCTTTTACAACATGATTTCTGAAAAGCAAGCCATGAGCTGGCTGGAAAAAGTGACCAAGTGTCTCTGCCTTCTCAGCTCTGCTGGATAAGGGAAGAGAGCCATAGCAAAACTCCTTTTCTGCCACTCAGGATTGAGGTGGGAGTGACTGGGGTTTCCAGTTTTAGAATATAACTATTTGGGCAATTAGAAAATCTCTAAGCATCTGTCTCCCCTGATATTTAAGTAAATTAATAATATTAAGCATTTCTAAAATAAGAAGTGGGTTATAAGATATGTCAGCCTACCATGAGCATAATTTGCTCAGCTAAGTTTTCCCCAAAGGAGACTCATGGAGTTACAGTCCTACAGCATTAATGCTTATGAGCCCATAGACCTGGAATATCTCCTTCCCATGGATTCAAGACAATGAAACTTCATTATCATGCACCTTATTTAACTCCAGTGCCCAGGACAAGGATTGGTTTTAATGTCCCAGTCTAAACCTCCTGCAGCAATATTTTTTTTTAGGCAATAGCTTCCGTTCATACTGCTAATAGCTTTTGAATTCTCCAATTTGTCTGTTAGAATACCCCTTTTATATTTTATATTTCCTAAGTTTTATATTTTGCCAGATGCAGTACAAAGTAAATTTTTTAAAAGCACCAATATGACATGTGGCACATGGGTTAATTAGATAATTCAAGAATCAGTAGAAGCTTTGATCTCAAGGTACAAATATTTCTTCTCAGTTTTCTATAAACAGGAATAAAAGAACCTTTATAAAGTTTCCAAAATTTAAGCAAAACCCATCTTATCTGTGACTGATAGGATTCTCAGTTCCTGGAAAAGAAAGTTACTTATTTATTATTTCAAGGCGCTTAGGTAAGCTTCCCACTGGGTCCCTTTACAATCTGAAATTTATGGAAGGCAAAGCCTAAAATCCTTTCCTGGTTTGGATCAGATAACCTTATACATTGTTTAATTTGTGCTACATAAGCAGTATAAGAAAATAGAAGGACTTTGAGGTGCAAAGTTAGAATGACCTGAGTTTAACTTCAAATCATTACTTACAACCTATTTGTCCTTGGGAAATTTTTCTCATCTGAAGAATGGGGTAATAATATCATCTAACTCATGGTAGTGATGAAGATGAAATCTTTTAACAGGCACTTTTAGCTGTATTTCTGGAATTCATTCATCTTTTCTCCCTTGCAGTGATTGCATTGCAATGATTTCCATCTGGGCCTGTGTGGTTCTAGAGGGTTGATCCTACCCTGTACATGTGATCCAATTAATACACTGAGCAATCACCATATGTGCCCCTGGTCACAGGCATAGTTTCATGGGGGTTTTGAACTAGGATGAGTTTCAGGACTTTTTTTTAATATGTCAGGACAAAGAAACTCTCTTTTCAACTACACAAGAAACAAAGTATGTAGCTTTGGGTACTTAGAGCAAACATCTTAACATCACAGGGGAATCAGCAGAAGGGCTGAATGGTCAAGCCTTACCTGATGCCAGCCCAACCTCTGGACTGTCCAGTCACATGACCCAGTACACTCCCTTTCTTTAAGACAGGTAGAGGTTTCCTTTTAATTACTTTTTAACCAATATGTTAAACACACCTGGGATAGGATGAAATGTGATGTTATGTTATTGTCTACAATCCCTGGACACATTATTTAGTGGGAGAAAATTTTCCCCTATGGAATGGTCTGAAAATTCCAGAAGCCCTGTGATTTTCCTGCTCACACTCAGGTAAAAAAAAAAAATCCTACAGTCACTTTAAGTTACAAAATAAAGTCTCACTTCAGAAATATAAAGTCTCAAAAGTTCAATATACTAAGCAATTCATCAATCCTTATTCAAAAGAAAGCCTTCTCATCTCCAGCCTATAATTGGCAAGCCACTTGTCTTCTTCAGTCACTCCCTTTCTCTTCATCTGATTAGCTGCCGTCATGTCATCTGGGTCACCGGTAAAGGGAGGAGAGAGATAGAGAGAATGAATGAAATGGGTCTTATTTGGCTGCTGGGTGGTAAAGCGGCATTCTGGCTTCCCATTCTCTGGGCAGACATATGTTGAACGCGGACTTTCTTTTGGGGACACACCCATGAGCTCTTCAGAAGCCCCCACTGGCCCTCTCTGAACACAGTTTCCATGACACATTTTCTCGGACTCACCCGTCTTCATCCCTCACAGGCTTCTGTTTTGCCAGAGATTTCCCTCCTCTGTGGGAGGAGCCTTAATGACTTTATTCAAAATAATTTTTAATGTCGTAAGATCACTCATAAGTATGCAAAAGTTGTAAAGAATATAAACTGATAATTGGAAATACTCATCTGCCACAATTTGCAATTTCTTCTAAAAATTAGGAGGGACAAATTGGTAGCTGCAGAATAGTCACGGGACTGTAAGGTGCAGCCCGGGGAAGACGGCCAATAATGTCGCCTAACTATTTGTTGCGCTGGTTGGGGGCTGGAAGTTTCCGGGTGAAACACTTGTAAAGTGTATGATTGACCACTATGCTGTACACCTGAAACTGATACAGAATAATATTAAATGTAAACTATAATTAAAAGTAAAATAAAAAATTATGAAGACAGATATCAGGGGAGGTCTAAGTGGTTTGAAAATTAATTAGGAAAAAAATCCCTCTGATTTGGAAAACAGCTAACTGAAACCAAAAGCAGAGCAAACTGCTTAAATACATTGGAAAGGTGGCAAATCTGCCCCCATGGTTCACCCACATTAGCAATACAATACATGAAAAAACTAATAGCTTCGAATATTCATTTTTAACCAGATGGTAGTTTTAATTTGCTTTTGATGAAATCCCCTGGCATCACCCATGAACTGAAGATGGCTATGTAATCACAGGGCCTCCACCTTATGCTCTCCCTGAATTCACAATATTCCTATTGGACCTACAATTTCTTTCATAGCCTTTGCCTTCCTAGAGCCGTGCTGCCTTCTGAGCCACTACTTGTACAAGCATTTATGGAAGCCTTAGCTCTTTCCTCAAACTTATGCTACCGTGTACAGCAACACTAAAATAAAGGTACTGTTGCCATTCTATCTCAAATGTCTGTAATTCAACAGCTATAATTTTCAACTACCAATTTCAATATTTCTTCGATTCTACTTAGATATCAGGTTGTCTCTAAAGTATATTTTTAATTTTCTGTTTGGGTATCATGACCTTCTTTTGGACCTCAAGAGTGTGGCATCTTGGCTCACATTCATTTTTATTATGCAGCTTAATAGATTTTAGCATGGGAACCAGAACCTACATATTCTTGGAAGCAAGCAAACAAAAGCTACCAGCTTTCTTATTTTGTCAGCCCTATTGTGGTATAGAGGCAGAAGGAAGCCAAGACGGTCAATATTCTTAATTATGTATCATATGAATTAATAACCAATCTCAAGTAATATTCATTCCTCTACCTCTCAATTTTAGCTGATCTGAAGTTAGGACAGGATGCAAAGTGTACATTCAGATTTCCCATGGGTGATTCCTTTCTAATCACAAACCAGTATAATTTTCCTGGCCAAAGGCCTAGGGAGGAAAGTGAACTAAGTGCTAACCCTCCCTGGGAACTATAATCTTTGAAATACCATTGTTGAAGTTTTATTATTGCCCTGTACTTTGAAGGCCACCTTGAACCTCTATCCCATGGCTACTATCTCACTAGGAGAAGTTTTTTTAAAGAAATATCCATGAATCCATGAGCATTTTGAAGCCATCCTTTGCCTCTCACCCCATTACCCATTCCTCAGCATCTACAGTCCCTAAGCAGATTTCACAGAGGGCTGCACACCAGGAGGGGGAAAGGTAATGATGTGTGTTTGTCTTACGGGTGCAACTCACATTTCAAACTTGTCTATACTTCCAGTAAATGAAAGGAGTTGTTAAACCATAACAAAGGCTAAATAAAAAGAAACATTAAACTGTAAAATGAATAAAAACTGTCATTAGGTGTAACCTAAACAGTCTGTGTGTGGTTTCTCAAATGACAAGTAAACAATACACATTAAATGTTGTCAAGTAGCTTCAACAAAAAGTGTTTCCATGCATGTGCAAATAGGGAGATGCACTGTAGCCAGCACCAGATCACAGGAGCTTCATGGGCAATCATATACAGGGGTGTTGAGTAGAAAGCCCGCCACCTGCCAGATTTGCCCTTTTTTCCTCCTGCAGTAAGGTTGACAGGAATTCTCTCTCTCTAATTGAATATCCAGTGGTCCTTCACTCTCTTTTTGGCTGCTTACTTAACAAAGCACTTCAAGGAATTGTTGGGAAACCTTGTCCCCATTTAGATTGTTTTAGTGGCAGAATTTTAAAGCCAAAAATGCATTTATAGCATGTATTCATAATAAAAATAGAACTGTCCACTCTACAATGACAGGGTCATACAAAACTAAATACCTGAATTATTTCCTACTTCCTCCTTTCCATGAATCAGAAGCCCCAAACTCCAATGCCCACCAGCACCAGGCAATTTACATAACTGAGTAAGGGGGCTGGTGTGAGATAGGAAAAGGACAGGCTGCAGAGAGGTGAGGGTTTAGGGTGGTGGAGAGTGTGCACCTGTCCCAAGGGTACCTCCACTAGTCAACCTGTGAAACTCATGCTGCCCAAACAAAGCACATTTCCAGGGGAATTCAGCCCACAGACTAGATGCAGCAGGCTATTTTTCACCTCAATGTAATTAAGTTAAAATAAAAGAAGAGCTGAAGAAAGCCAGTATTGCACAAACCAGAGTTTTGGTTAAAAGTCCAAGTCAGGCGTATACTAAAGGAGATAAAAATCTTTCTACTTTCACTTCTTCCCCAACTGAAAATAAGGCAAACACTAATGAATCACAAAAT
>VMDR010015153.1:0-22655 GCA_007922815.1 Macrotus californicus | reverse complement strand
CTAGCAATGTTTCACATTTTGCTTAATTTTGTTACAAAGTCATAAAACCTCTCTCTAAAAGGACCTTATTAGTCCTGCTTTGTACAAACTCAGCAAAATGGATAATTAAGAGTTCTTTTTGTAGATTATTTAGATCCAAAGCTACACAATACCCATAGTAACTGGATAAGTAACGCAACGGTGTTTGTCGTTGGGGGTAGAAGTGGCATGTTAATTAAATGTGTAACTGCCACCACCGAAACAATGTGGAGATTTCATTTAAGAACTAGAAGGAGCTAGGTAGCTCAGTTGGTGAGAGCATTGTCCTGGTATGCCAAGGTTGTGGGTTTGATCCCTGGTCAGGGCACATGCAAGAATCAACCAATGAATGCATCAATAAGTGGAACAATAAATTGGTGTTTCTCTCTCTCTAAAATCAGTGAATAAAAAAATTTTTTTTTAAAGAACTAGAAGTAGTTTCCCTTTCACAATAAAAATCTAAATTCTAAAACAATAAAATTAGTCATTATTTCAAGTAGCATTTAATGAAAAACTCACACATTGGTACACATGTGTACTATATGGAACACAGTTGTATAATTTTACAGTATACATGTGTGAAACAAAGAACTGCAACCTTTCCACGTGTCGCAGACCATGTTTTCACCCTCTGAGAGCTACGGTTCAGATATGTAAAACGAGGAGGCAGCTGTTCCCAGGACAGTTGAAATTAAGTTAGAGAAAGGGATTTGCAGACATTCTAAAAAGTCTTTGTGCCCCCTCCAAAAAAAGTATATAATCAAACATCTGCTCTCAAAATTAATCTTAATCAGGCTTTCAAAAGCAGCTTTTTCCAGATTTTGTGCTGTGTTCTTGCAACATAAGTGAACTTTTGCCCCCTGAATATGGCCATTTAAAAATAATAAATGTACTGCTTTTCTTTCTTTAAGTTGTAAGCCATTGTTAAAATGACTTGAATAAAAATTGTTTTCAATTTTTTTTTTTTATTCTGAGGCTCCAAGGTACTCAAGGCTCATTTCATCAACCTCATAAAATAGTATTTTTTGTGTGGGGTTGGGCCGGGTAGGGGGAGTGGGGGGTAGTCATTGCTGCTTAATTAAGGTTGTCTCCCTGCAGGTTCCTCACCTGTACTTTCCAATCCATGTGACCTGTGCCGGTCACAGGATATCATGATCCTCTAGGTCCTGAGCTTTTTAGATGTATAATTCTACACCTTAGAAATAAAATTAAAATAATTGTCAGGTTAAAATACACCATAACATAATATTTCATTAAGAAAAGCATTCTTTTAGAAGGACCAGAACTATCTGGATAATTTGCAAGTAAATGGCCTCTTTTTTTAAAGTGTGGTTTTATTCCACCTATGTAGATCCGACCCCATACCTGTCCGGACAACCGATGAGGTCTGCAGGCTGATTAACAGTCATCCTGTGACTCCCTCAGGACTCTCCCGGGTTCCTGGAGCACGGCCCGCTAGTTCGGAGGCTCTTCTCAGCCCCCGTCTCAGCTCCTGCAGACAACTGACCCCTCTGAAACCATCCTTCCTACCCCTAACACGGACCTAACTAGGCGAGCGGGGGTGGGGAGCGAGCCACGCTTGCCCTGCCCCAGTGCTCCTTTCTCCGCTTAGCTCCACTTCCCCCGCCCCCACCTCCAACGGCCTGGGTCCAGGGGAAGAAGTAGTGGCCCCTCAGCCGGCAACTGAGGCTGCGGGCCCTGGTGGGATCCACTACTTCTCACCCGGTCTAGACGTTTCCTCTGCCGTGAGAGTTTGTCTTAAAGGGAATCTCACCAAGAGGTCACTGCTGTCCCAGAGGCGTAATTAGGTCTCCATTCAACTTGAGCAATAGACAGGGAACCAAGATTTGCGTGCAAGTACCCCATTACTGGAACCAGTGGGTACTCAGGAAAAATGAGTAGGGCAAGAGGCCAGTTTCTAGACCCAGAGCAGAGTCACGACAAACCAGCATCAAGGGTGACGATGCTGAGGAGCCACTGTCAACACCCGAGACTCCTTCTACCCCCATAGTATCAGGCCTCTCTCCGGAGTGGCGGTAGGAGCCCAGTCAGCTGCTGAGTCATCAGGGGGACAGAGCGGGATGTAAGGGAGGTAAAGATGCAGCCGTTTGTACCCCTTGAAGGGGCCCGAGAGCAGCAGTGCATATATCTTGAGGTAGCCCATACCTCTGGTTCTTTCATTTGACTAGTGACTGTTTAAAAAAACAAAAGTCTGAATATGGCATAAAAGATTTCCCTGAAGAATGCTTTATTTTTAAATAATTTTTATAGAGCTATCATCGACATACATTATATTAGCCTCAGGTGTACGACACAATGGCTCGAAATTTGTATAGATTTTGAAACAATCACCACTGTAAGTCTAGGTAGCATCCATCCAATGTGCAGTTATAACTTTTTCTGGCCACGAGAACTTTTAAAAGTTACTCTCTTAGCAACTTCCAAGTTTACAATACAGCGTTACTAACTGTGGTCAGCAAGCTGTACCTTACATGCCCAGGACTTACTTATTATAGACCTGGAAGTTGTCCCTTTGACCTCCCTGCACCCACTTCCCCTGGGCCCCACCTCGGACACCCACCAATCCTGAAGAAGGGTTTAGAATCAAGCAGGTACGAGGTAGAGTCACGTCTCTATCACTTACTGGCCGTTTAATGTTGGGTCAGCCTGTCTGATGTCTTGCTTTATTTTCTGCTAAAGAAGGATTTCGATACAGTTCTAGTAATATTGTTGTGATGACTAAGATCAACCTCAGCACATAGCATAGGGTGGTTTTTCCCAAACTTGTCGGCACCTTGGAATCCCCCAGGGAACTTCAAAAAATAAGATGTCTGTGTCCCACCTGCCCAGAGAGCATTTCAGCAATGTGGCCCGGGTGTGGGAATTTCTAAGAGATCCTCAGATGATTCCAATGTTCAGACAAGTTTGGCATAGAGCCTGCCCTATACTGAGCGTTAAATAACTGTTAAATGAATGGAAACAATTAGTGCCTGGTATATCCTACAGTTTCCAGCATTTTTGGCTCCCTTCCCTTCCCTGACCATCTCCCCTGTTTTTATTGGAATTCCTGAAGACTTAATGCTGGGCTGTGATTCCAGTGGATGTGGCTGCCACTCATGTCCAGGCGCATGTGAGGATGCAGAAGGCTCTGGAATCATGTGCTGTAACAGCCTGCAGGAGGAAGACAGGAGAAAGAGGCAAAGTTGCACCGCCATGGGCAGCCCACAGAGCTTCTGTTAAGGGAATGTCTAATGAGTTTGCTTTCTAGTTCACTGTATACAGTAAAGCCCCTGAATGCTAATTATAAAGTCACCTTGGAAACCAGAACCTAGTTTTGTGTTCTCACTGGAGCTGATACTGGCATGAGCCAGAACACACAAAGGATAAATCAAAGGCAGAGTTTCAGCTAGTCCTGAGCTCTCCTATTTTTTGGCTTTTATATGCACCATTTGTTGCAGTAAATCCTTGGTTTAGTGTTCCTGGGTCCGCCATCTGAATGTATCAAAGTTCCAAAAACTTGACTATGTGGCTTATTGGTTTCTGTGTCCTTTTATGGCTCTTGGAGAGAGGCTCTGAATTCTGAGAGGGCGGGAACTATGTAAATCATTCTAGGATTCAGAAGCCAGTGTCCACTCCCTTTCTACAAAACAGCAGGACTGTAGAGCTGCGGTGTTTCAGACATGGGAGAGGGTCTGTCCCCTCACCGACCACGTAAGTTACTAGGTGCTTATGAGTGCAAGTAATATCTTCTGGCTCTCAGTGCCTAGAACTGAGGGCTGGAAAATTATTTAATACCTAAAGCTTGGATGTGATGCTCTTTATGATTCAGAGCAAGTTTCTCCAGTTCACCTCAGTAACATAATAGAAGCATTTAATATATTTTAAAAAATTGGTCCGTCTCAAGAACTATGTGAACATTTTCTGCCTGACCTGAGAATCCTAATGGCATCAGGCTGGTCTTCCTTCGAAACGAAAGCATCCCACATTATAACTTCAGGAGGGGAGATCTCTACACTGCTCAGTTTTTAAGATATGCATCATGAATAGAAAAAAATCTTTTTTAAAATTTATTTTCAATTATACTGGGCATATTTAGAGTATTATATTAGTTTCAGGTATACAGCATAGTGATTAGATATTTATATGACTTTTGAAGTGACCGCTCTGGTGTGTCCAGTTCTCATCTCATACCATACAGAGTTATCACATCATTGGCTCTGTGCTGTATTTTACATCCCTGTGACTGCTTTGTAACTGGCAATTTTGTACTAAGAGAAGAATCTTTTATTTCGGGGCAATTTTACACTTTAATAGGGATTGGATTATATAAGAACCTTGAAAATGGTGTCTTTTTTTTTTAACTAAAACCTACCACAGATTAAAAACTTGATATTGACACTTTAGAATACTGAGTCGTTTAGGAAAATAAGGATGTGCTGTCTTTGTTGATATTTATCACTCTGCAATGTTTTACCTATTGTATTTGGTATTGAAAACAATTGAGCCTCATCCACATTTCTATTGCTCTCTTTTAAATTTCCTATTTTTTTCATCAAAAAAAATTGGTCAGCCTCAAGAACTCTGTGATCGTTGAAAAAAATTTCTTCTCACAGGAATACAGTGTTCTGCCTCAGGATTTAAAGGTGAAATGTGGTATGAGACAGCTTTATTGTATATGTGTGCTTCTCTCCTACCAGTTTCAAGCTCTCTCACAACTGCCTCTTCGGGTTCCTCCCAAAACGTCAAAACAAACCCCTCTATTGCCATTTCAGTGTGTTAGACCCTCATATTGAAAACAATGGTTGCACTTCAGATAGCAAAGAAGGTAAGAATAAGCATAGATATTGCCCTGCAGAAACCCAGTTTTTGGTTGGCTCATTAACCATCGGCATTAGAGGAACCAAGTCATGAGCGGGGCCTGCGCCCCACCCATCCGCGGGCTTGACAGAACTCAGGTCCCACAGGGCCCGTGCTTGGCGTTCATGCATGCCAAGCTTGGAAAGTTTGATGCATGCATGCTTGGAAAAGGAGTTCCACATAAAGAATGTCAGTATTGCTTTCTGTAGTTGCTCAGAAAGGTTTTTTAAAAAATCTAATAATTATTGAATAATTTTGAACTCTCCCTCTTTGGTGGCTGCAATTCCCCGTGTCCCCAAAAGTGAATCCTCTTATCAGTTGGACCACTTTTTTCTTATGATTCTCAACTGGCCAAGGCTCAGTTTCATGCATATCCTGAGCTCTGGACATGAATTTGTAAAGATGGCTTTGTTTCCCTCTGCGTTAGCAGCATGAATCCTGGATGAGGGGTTTCCACTGACAGGTCTGTACGGCTGAGTCATGCTCGATGTCCTGAAGGTGAAACCTCTCTGCTTCCCAGGTTGTCCCAAACAGACCCGTGATGTACCAGTGTACCTCGTGGGGGCCCTTTGTGAGTCTGGCACCCCAATCCCTCATTGACCACGTTGGTTGTAAGTGATGTTAGCAGTATCCCAGCACTCAGCAAGGACATTGGTCTCCATGCAGTGCCTTCCCTCTGCTCTCTCCCCACAGGGCCCAGTAGCGTCAATGGCATCTGCGTTGTCTGCCCTCTCCCCTGGGCCTGGCCTTCCTCCACCCCCTCCTCCTCCACCTCCTCCAGGGCCACCTCCACTTTTTGAGAATGAAAGCAGAAAAGAAGAGTCCTCTCCTTCACGCTCAGCTTTATTTGCACAACTTAACCAAGGGGAGGCGATTACGAAAGGTGAGAAAAACCAGACCTTGCAGCTGTTTCCCTGGGACTCCAGGCTGCTCACGGGCCCCCTGGAGCTCACCGTGGATGCATTATTCAGTCCCAGTCCCAACACGCAGGGAGCTGCTCCTGGGAAGGCAGGGCCTGCAAACCTGCATCTCAGGGTAGATGGCCTCCATGGGCTGTTTGTTGCACGGACCAGAAAGAACTCAGAGACTCTGGGTTCTCCACTGACCACCACACACTGCCTCCGCATGTCAGCCCCTGATGTTACAGCACCACCTACAACCAAGGCATCAAGATTGAGTGAAATACAAATGACAAATGGTGGCACCTATGTCCTCAAGCAGTGTACAAGGCTTGTCAAGGAGTTATATCATTGAACTACTTTTGTCCTCAAAGTGGCTAATTTTTTTTTAAATCATACAATCTTTAATAAACTCATGTTGCCAAAAACTTTATGCAAATGTATTTTTGCTCTGCATGGGTAATAGGAATTATAGTCTAAGTGTCCCTGTAAACTGGGCTGGGAGTTAAGACCCCCAAATTTATATTTTTCTCTGGCTCCAGTTAGCTGCACTGCCTCCTCCTCTGAAAAGTGAAGGAATGGATCTGTAACCCGAAAACTGACTCTATACTCCAAATACACTTAATGCAATGCCCTAACTTTTGGCTATGTCTGGGGAATGATGTAGCCATGGGAAAAGAAGTCAATCCAGTGACCCTTTTTGGCACAATGGTTTGCTTTTAGCAGAATTTTTATCTGTCATCTTACCACCTTAAAGAAGAGGTCCCTCTGCCCTGGCCAGGTGGCTCAGTTGGTTGGAGCGTCATCCCATACACGAAAGGTTGCAGGTTTGATACCTGGTCAGGTAGCGCACAGAAGGCAGCTGATGAATATTTCTCTCTCACACTGGTGTTTCTCTCTCTCACTCTTCCCCCCACCCCTGGCCCGCGCCCCCCTGCCCTGCTTCCTCTCTCTCTGAAATCAATAAACACATCCTCGGGTGAGGATTGAAAAAAGAAAGAAAGAAAAAACAAGTGGTTCCTCAGATGCTTACAGTGTTTCTGTTAACTCCAACTTACACACGTCTCAAATTGTGCACATTAACCTTGAGAATACACTAGGCTGCTGTGTTGTGAAAAGGGCCTGAACCCAAATTCTGGTGCTGTTTACCTGACATCGAACTAAGAGGTCAGGGGCACTTCCCTTTGCGTACAGTGGAAAGCTATGTGTCTGTGCGTTACCTTCCCAGGGCTCCGGCACGTCACAGACGCCCAGAAGACATACAAGAACCCTGGCCTTCGAGCTCAAGGAGGACAAGCTCCCTCTCCCACCAAAAGCCACTCTCCAGGCCCCAAGGCTCCCCGATCAGAGCCTCTTCAGAAACACGCTCCCGTGTTCGAGTTGGAAGGAAAGAAGTGGAGAGTAGTGAGTGATGCCCTTTAGCCTTCATTCCTGATGAGCTGTGACCAAGGGACTAACGGCCAAACCACGCGCCGAGGTCCTCAGGATTGCCAAGTGCAGTGACGGGGCAAAGGCTTGCAAGCATAGAACCCGGAGCCTTTCTGAGTGCTTCCATAAACATTTTTAATTTCTCATTGTTTTCTATTTATTATTTTCTTCAACTTTTAAAATTATTTTTTAATTATGGTGAAATACACATTAAGACAGAATTTACCACCTTCACAGTTCAGTGGCAGTGAGGACATTCGCACTCTGTGCCGCCATCACCGCCATCCATCCACAGAACCATTTCCGTCTTTAAAACTGAAACTCTGTACCCCTTAATCACTCACCCCCCGTGGCCCCTCACTTGAGCCCCTGGCACCCACCATTCTACTTTCTGTCTCTATGAGTTGGACTGTTCTTTCCATAAACTTTTCATCTGTGCCCCATTCTGATCAGCTGTAGGGTGTTTCATTCTAGCCCTGACGGAGGTGCTGATATAACCCACTGCTTCACCTGCCGCCTCCACCATTGAGTGAGCAGGACAAGGACACTTTGAATGAAGCTGGTGCCCCTTGCCGATCCCAGGGGCTTCCCTAAAGACTGAGGACCAAAGTCCCTGGGAAGGTTGCCATGGTCTGAAAACACACTGGGATTCAGATCACTGTAGTGGCCCTTACTAGTCTATTTGCCCAACTCCTGCTTGACCCAGCGGATCTGCTGCAACATCAGTCAGTCCAGATCCAGACTCCCCATAAAACTCTTCCATCTCTGCTCCAGCCCCAGCCCCCTCACCAGGGGGCCTGATACCTGACTACTTGCAAATTGACACCAACTGCCCTTCCAAACAGGTTCCATCTATTCCCAACACTGCAACGACAAAGTAAGACCTGTGGTTTAGCCTGTAAGAAAATAGTCCTAAAAGAAAGAACATATTAAAAAGCTATAATTAATGAATGCTGAACTCCATAGTAACTTCAGAATGCAATGGATTCAATTTATCTAAACACCCTTACATTTAATGTTTGCGTGTGTTTTAATTTTAGGAGTACCAGGAGGACAGGAATGACCTTGTGATTTCAGAGACCGAACTGAAACAAGTGGCTTACATTTTCAAATGCAACAAGTCTACCCTCCAGATGAAAGGGAAAATAAATTCCATTACAATTGGTAATGCAGAACTATGGCGTTAGTGTTACCATGATAGGTACAAATATGCCGTGTACATTTAGTGGAGTTTTTTTTTTTCTTTAGACAACTGTAAGAAGTTTGGTCTGGTGTTTGACAATGTGGTGGGCATTGTGGAAGTGATCAACTCTAAGGACATACAAATGCAGGTAAGTGGCCCTTTGAATCATGCTCTGCCCTCCCTGTGGCTTGCACAGGTCATCCACTCTGCCTGCAAGGGGCCCTTGGTGTCTACCTGGGAAACTCCTCCGTTTCCCACTAGACACAGCCCTACCAGCTCCCCTTGGAAGCCCTCTCTCACTGCTCAGGCAGTGTTAATTCATCTTTTTCGGTCTCTTAGAACACATCCTGTTTTGCACTCCAAAAACTGGTTTGCCATCTCTGTTTCAAGAACAGCTAATTAATCTTTACAGCCCAGACCTCCACATGCTAGGTGTCCAATAAATGTTTGAGGAGTGAGAGATGTAAGTGAATCAACTAATGAGTGAACAAAAATACTAAGAAATTCTCCCAGTGTAACAGCGCCACCCCAAAAAGAATTTTCTTCCCTCAGTAAAAATTGGTTCTGAGTAAGGAGGGGGAAGAGCTTTTCTGAAGCATCAGGGGCATCAAATAAACAACCTGGAAAGTAGAACTGAAACTGGATTTGCAAGGCAGGAGAAAATCTGCGTCCCTTTAGTAATTTTGATTTAACCAAACGGGATTTTATAATGTGCAAAAGCTAAAGGAATTCTTCCCTTTAGCCAACTGTAACTTCTTTCTTTGATTATGCTCTCTTTGTATTGTTAAATCACCCTAATTATCTGGTGTTTCCTAATGATGTTTGTTAAAATTATATTCTAGTTTTATAGATATTTCTCTTTTGTTTTACTGGGCTTTTCACCACTGCCACTGTAAAAAAAAATTATTAAATTTATTGAGGTACCATTGGTTAATACATTATATAAATTTCAGATGTACAACTTTGTAATGTAACATCTGTGTACTCCATTGTGGGCTTCCCACCCAAAATTTAGTCTCCTGTCATCGTGGATTTGGCTCCCTTGGCCCTCTTCATCCTCCCCCAACCCCTCTTCCCCGCTGGTAACCACCGTCCTGTCATCTGAATCTATGAGTTTGTTTGTTTCCTCATTTCACTTGTTCGTTTGTTGCTGTGGGGTCAACAAACACAAACTGTAAAGAAAAGGACAGATGACTCTGACCCCACTAAAGTCAAAATTACATATCCAATAGAAGACATCGTATATAAAACTGAAAGACAAGCCATGGATTTAAAAATGATACTTGTAACACAGTTACTAAAAAATGACTTGTAACCGGAATTTATAAAGAACTTACACAAATCAATAAGAGAAAAACAGTAACCCAATAGGAAAACGGGCAAAGAATATTATGGTAATTTTGAGAAGAAAAAAAAAACTGAAGTGTTTTATAAATATGTAAAAATATGCATGACCTACCCTAATAGAAATAGGAATGCAAATTAATACTAGAATTAAAGATATCTTAAAAATCAAAATCTTGCATTCAGGCTGTCCTTACCTTACAAGGGGCTATTAGCTGAGACCCAAGTATGTCGTAGCTGTGCAGGTTGAGGACCGCCTGTCCATTAAAGAGTCTGACGGTACAGGGGTTGTTAAGGAAGTGGGACAACGGGACCCCGACACATCGGTGCTGGGAGAGTAAACCTATTGCAATGACTGTGCAGAGTGAATTGACACCATGCAATACAGCCAAAGACACACGTAGCCTGTGACCGAGCAATTTCCCTCTTAGGTGTCTCCACTAAAGAAGCTCCCGTGCTTATCTATGTCCATGAGATGTGTAAAAGTACTTACTGCAGTATCATTCATAATAGCAATTTGAAACAAGAGCAATTTAAATGTCTGCCAACTGGTAAGTGAATAAATAAATCCCACTAATAGAATACTGTAGAGTAGTTAAAATGCCTGAACTACAGTTACATACATAAAAACAGATAACTCTCAAAGCAACATTGAACCATAAAGGCAAGTTACAGAATGGCAGGCCTGGTACAATGTGTCCCTTTATATAAAGACTGAAAACAGGCAAAACAATACGCACATGTTAAATAAACTTATGAAGGCCCAAGGTCACTTTACTCAAGGGACAGACCTGGTGTGAATGATGAACACAAAATCCTGAAGAGCAGTTACATCTCGGGGGGGAAGGAGGGAAGTGAATAGGGCGGTGGGGGGCACAGAGGGGGCGTCAAAGATACTGGGAGAGAACAGTCCTAAAAAAAGGCAAATAAGCCCAATGTTCAACTCTGATAAAGCTGTGTGACAGACATGTCTGCATTTGCATATTTTATTATGTTCTTTCTATGTTTCTGTGTATAAAATACATCATAATTTTTAAGGATTTCTAAAAACAATGTGGAAGGGTAAACCATGGTTATCTGTCCAAGAGGGAGAGAAACTTGGCAGTGCAGTTTGGAGACCAGCGAGAGACCTTTCACTGAACATTTTCTGAACTTCTGGATGTGCAAACCAAGGGCTTGCCATTATCTATTTAAAACATTTAATACATCCTTTAAAAGGGCCTGGACGCCCGCCATAGAGACGGAAAGCAGAGCAGTGGCTGCCTGCGGGCGAGGACAGGGATGGGCTGTGAACAAGCATCAGGGTTATTGTGAGGATGGTGGAAATCACTTCAAACTGAATCAAAGAGACGGCCGCACTGCTTTGTCCATCTACTAAATATAATTAAACTGCGCGCTTAAACTATGTGAATTTTGTGTGTGCAGATTTCACCTCGATACTGCTGCTAAAAAGACTGAGAGTGAGAAAGGGCACGGACCAAAGTTTATATGATTTGATCCTGTAGTTCTGTTTCTGGCAAATTATCCCAGGAAACAATATAAATTATGAGAGAAAGAACAGACTAGGAGATTCCATGGAAATTTAGAAAATTTTTACGGAGAAACAAATTTTGGAAAAACAAAACGAATGCAGAAGCACACATGAAATGCTAGAGCATTGGCCTGGGCAAGATCACGTATCACCTGTCACTCAGCAGAGGAGCTACTTTTGGCCCAGTTCTGCTGATAAGAAACAACCTCCGTTCTCAAAGTGTTCAGGGGGAAAGGGTGTGTATATCCCCTACTCTAATGCAATGTTGGCCAAAACGGCGTGGCAATGACAATTCTTACTAATTCAGCACTATTTTTTAAATTTTGCTATTGCTTTTTCAGAGTTTCAGAGACATAGAGAATTTCAGCATTTTTCATATAATACAGCAATATATAAATATAACAGATTAGCATAATGTGCGTGCCTCGTGTGGCCCCACTCTGCCTCATAAACACATCTCCCATGACTCACGGACAATTCACTCCTTTCCTTTCCTTGCCTGCTCTTCGTACAGTTCTGGTCAGTATGCAGATGCTCTTCATCACTGTAAAATAAACAAGTCTAGATCACCCAGAACGTTGCTGCTGACATATTCTTGAAATACAGATATATGTATTATTATTTTATTTTATTTTATTTATGGCAAAGCCCTACGCTTACCTGACCTTGAACTACCTCTGCCTTTTTTTTTTTTTTTTGTACTGGGGTTTACTTCCAATTCGGTGTCCAGTTTCTGTGGAGAGAGGAGAAAAC
Source organism: Macrotus californicus (assembly GCA_007922815.1). NCBI lineage: Eukaryota > Metazoa > Chordata > Mammalia > Chiroptera > Phyllostomidae > Macrotus > Macrotus californicus. The sequence continues at coordinate 10,642 of VMDR010015153.1, read as the reverse complement.
AGAGAAGAGTGGTGACCTGGCTAGACTCCCCCTAAGGAATTCTTTACATCACCTGCACCATCAACAGAAGTTGCTCCTTTGGTTTGCAATCCAGCCTTTTCTTCAGGGTGAAAGAGGAGATGTCTTTATCGCTTCAATTACCATTACAAGAAGGAAAATTCTAGAGTTGTAATGTGGTCATGGGGGGAGCAGTCTACCCCTATGGAGATTTGGGGGGGATGCCTGAAAACTGACTGTCAAAAGAGAAATTTAAAACTGATCGAAATTTTCATAGCCCTTAGATTTTTAAAACAATACAAAGAATCGCCTCCTCGTCTGTATGCTGCCTTTTGCCTATATAATGAGTGGCTGGAACTGGGTCTCCGGTTTTCGCTGCTGAAATTAATACATTTCAAAATACTTAGACGCTCATTATCTCATTTAAGCTTCACATTCAGCCAATGAGATTTTTATCTAGCAAAGGACTTATGTGAAAAGAATTGTAGTGTTTATTTATTCCTTTTTAGGTTTGGGGAAAATCTCAATTACGGAACAATTGATTTGCTCTTAAATGACAATATTAGCACTTGTTTTAACCCAACTTTTATAGAGATTTGTCAAAACTAAAATTTTAAGCACATAAAGGGAAATGCATCTTGTTTCTTTTATCATGAAATCAAATATATGTTTCAAAGCCACTAACAGGGTTGTAAGGCTTTTTCTCAACATTAGCTGCTGTTTTCAAATTATCCCTTTATTTTGTCTCAGGAAAGAGACCCTGAGGTTTGAGAATCCCCTTGTGAGGTCCTTTCATTCTGTCCCCAAATGACACCTACCAATGCAGCCTCGAGCCTGGGCAGTTAACCAGCCTCCAGCTCTGACCCAGCTATCCCTAATGCCTGGTTAGGCCCATGAATTGTACCTATTTAAGAATGTTATAATTCCTATTTCTTTGCTTTGGTCCCTTATTATTTTTTTTTCTATTTCAGGTCATGGGAAAAGTACCGACAATTTCCATTAATAAGACAGAGGGCTGCCATGTGTACCTCGGTGAAGATGCGTTAGACTGTGAGGTAGTGAGTGCCAAGTCCTCTGAAATGAACATACTTATCCCTCAGGACGGCGATTACGTGAGTACCTTTTAAAGGACAGTGAAGAATCTTTCTTGAGCCTTCCTTATTAACATTCTTTGAGGTTCACTAGTTAGCTGGAGTAACTCATGAGCTTCCTTTGTTGAATCATTCACAGGCAGGAGAGGCATTCGGAGAACCACCTTACATATTTTTTCCCTTCCTCCTTTCCTTGACGGTCCTCACTCCTGGGTTTGTGGCTGTCAAGGCAGGTCACTGATAACGCCCTTAAGGGGCTAGCTTTTATCACATAGAACAGCATATGTCTGAGTTCCTGTTAGTTAGGAGCAAATATTGTCCTTGGCTATGGTGGAGGCAAACAGAAAAGAGAGAGAAATGCTTTGGGGGGGAAAGTGGAGGGGGGGGCGATAATAATAAGTAGACCAATTTGTGTAGGTGTTCTTACATCAGAAGTTCTCAAACCCAGCCCAAGAATCTGCAGGGAAGCTTGAAGGACGTGCCCGCTCCCCAAGTCTGCACCCGGAAGTGAGATCCAGGAGACTTGTGGGGGGGTCTGGGAATTTGTATTTTAATAGGCCCACAGCCCCTCCAGTGACTCTTCAGAGAAACACCAGCCCTGGCGATTTTGCCACCACTTATTTTCTCTGCCAGCTCTCCCCGACAAAGCAGCTTCCGACAGAAGCATGCAGATACCCTCACACGTTGAAAAGGAAGCATAAACAACTGCATCTTCTGCATCACACAGTGTGGTGGACCCGCCAGTTGTTACTGTTTGGAAGCAAGCTACTGCTTTCTATTAGTTATCACTTCTGAGATCATTCCCTCTGATTGTAACTGCGCAAGGGGCCGGGGACCAGGAAGCCAGGGAGAACAGGAGACTGAGCAGGCACACCTTTGGGAGAGGAGGCCCCGTCAGTCAATCACTCGGGTCAGTCTCCTTACACAGGCAACACGGCTGCTCTCAGGTTCTCCTTTCCTTGCAAGACATTGGTCCTGTCCAAATGGAGACATTTGGCCCATAGTTAATATAAATCCTGCTCTTCTGCAAGATTCAAACCCCAACTCACCTGCTCAAAACCCTGAGTGCCAGTACCCGCCAGGCTGCCAAGGCGAGAAGAGTAATGACTGGCAATACAGCCACAGCACAACTATGGGACCGATAAAACATGGTAATATTCTTTGTATATTAATCCTGGAAACCCAAAGTGGAAATAAACGTTCTGGGCTATTTGAACCCAGGGACGTTTTCTAAGCGTGGATATTTGGGGCAGGACCAAATGCCTGCTAATCTCCCCTTTCCCCATCTCTCAGTAGGTTCTCCAACACTACCCAGACACATCCTACATGTCACAGCCTACAGTTTATCATTTAAGTCTAAAAAACAAAACTCTGCCAGCAATGGGCCACATTTCACAACTAGTTATATGGCCAGCCCAACCCTGGGCTTTAGAGAAGAGTGTCTTCTCACATTCTTCACCTAAAACAAGCCACTGAAATGCTAAGGCCACTACAGGGCGGGTCCAGAGAAGCAAGCCAAAAATTAGGGTGAGTCCTGGCCTTGCAGCTGTTTAAGCAGAAGGCTCAGCTGCATGGGAACTGGATCGGCTGAGAAAAGCATTGGGGTTTGGATGAGCACTCCGGACTAATTAATTTATAATCCCTAGGCTTGGGACCCAGACAGCTGCATTTGTTAAACCTTCCTAGGTGACCCCAGTATGGAGTCAAGAGTAAGATCACCGATCTAAGGATGAGTATAGATCAAAACCTGAGTATGATAACATAGTCTTCCCTCTGTATGGAAATTATCTTTCACCCTCTTTGTGCTTTTTCCGGTTAAAGGTAGTAAACAGCAATATGGAAGTCCTGCTTTAGGCATTGTAATCTGGGAATGGAAGGTAGGGATGATTCATCCCAAAGAAATCTGTCCCCCAGAGATGTGTCATCATACTACTATCACTTTATGCTCCCCAAAATTTTCAAACGGCTATAGAGAAGTTACTATCTTCTCCATATTCCGGTGCCTTCACTCCAGAGTATTCTCTACCCAACCTTGTTTACTCACCAAGAAGGGCCCCAGAAGGGATATTAGCTACACACACACAAGGCTGTTGAGATTGCGGCTTTGTTGCTTCATCGTAAGACTTTGCATTGTAGTTTTCACTCAGGGAGAGTTCATCACTCATGATAGAAAGGGCTGTCCCTATAAAATAAATAAGTAAGTGGCTTCTTCCAGAAGAAACAGTCAGATCCTACATGTAGGAAAATATGTACTCATGTGTGTATCCCATGAAACATCACATCTCAGCAGTGATGAGCACAGGCATCAGCTTATCAGACAGTTGTGGTTTCAATAGTTCTATGTGTACGGAAGTCCAGGGAAGCCACAAAAACCGGGGCTGAGGGGACCACTCCACGCCTTCCTTTCTGATCCTCTTCTGAAATGACTGGACAGCCTCATGTGGAAAGGAGGGATTTCAAACTACTTTTATTTTGGCTGTTCTGCATTTGTGTGTGTGTGGGGGGGGGCATCTGTGTGGCACGCGGTATGTGTGTGGTATGTGTGCATGTATTTCCCAATGGGAAGAGTGGGGTGGCAGGATGAAGGGTGAGAAATCTGTACACAACCTGAAGCCCATTTTTATATTTCATCCAAGAGTAGACAGATAGCACCAGATGAAGCTCAGTGTGACTGGGGAACCGCGGCCTCGGCATCCCTGGGGAACTTGTTGGAAATGCTGATTGTCATTCTTTTCCCCAGATCGACTGAATCCAAATCTACACTTTAACAAGATCCCCAGTTGAATTCCTGTGCATGTCTGAGTTTGGTGGAGAGTCATGGGTACGAGAGGCTGTCTAGGTTTGCACTCTGGGCGCTCTGCTTACTAGTGACATCATCTGGGTCAGTGGCTTCATCCCTCGGGCCTCTGTTTGCTGCAGACTCCATCTCAATGACACCTAGCTCACAGGGATGTAGGAGATCAACTGAGTTCATGTATATCCAGTGCTTTAAAAAAAAGTCTGGTTCTTAGTAAGTTCTAGTTTAATGATGAGGCTGGCAGATGGTCACAGACCTGACGCATGACTGTGCAAGTCTCCGTGTGACACAGAAGTCTTCTCCATGATATAGGTTTGAGTTCCATGAAATGTCTTTGTCCATCATGTGACACTAACCAGCCTTCTATCTGTTTGCAAAAGGAAGCCTTGGTTTAAATAACTTTGTTCCTCTTGCTTTTTTCCAGAGAGAATTTCCTGTTCCTGAACAGTTCAAGACAACATGGGATGGATCCAAGTTGGTCACTGAACCTGCAGAAATTATGGCCTAACCTCCAGAAAGACCAGACCCCCTGATCTGAATATCCCAATTAAAAAAAAAAAAAAAAAAAAGCAGCATTAAAGACCTAGAAGTTGCAGTAGCTCCTACTGCTTTAGCTGTGGCCTCCAACAATTCTGTGCTATAGAAACAGCATCATTTCTGGCATGCCTTCGTGGGCATTTGAAATAGTTAACATTTCTTTATGATTTGCTTTTGTGTGTGGTTTGAGTTCCACATGCTAACTTGTGAGCATTACACATTTAAAGGGAAAAAAGAATTCTGTTTTCCTCTTATCATTAACACAGTAGATTATAGGTAAAAATATTGCATGACTCATTTTTGTACTTATGTTTAATTGCTATTTGGAAAATAAAACCTTTGAGAATCTAAGATGTACATTTTTACCTTTTACACAATTTCAATATGCTGTAGTGGTAGTATGCTCTGAAAAAATCGGCTTTTTATTTTCTTACTTTCACAACATGTTCACCTTTATCAGCGTGGATACACTGTCAGCATGAATACATATTTCAACCCAGGTTTTGACAAAACAGAAGAAAATTCCGTACTAAGGACCATATCCAGTTTCTTGGTCCCTGGAAGGCCTTTATTCTTCACAGTTACTAAAAACGCAAAGTTTATCACAAATATTTTCCCACCTTGTCACCTGGAAAACTTTTACTTTTCTGCATAGAGATTTTCATGCCAAAAAATTGGTGGGAGGAAGCAGATATAATACCTCACGATTTTGCTCTAAGATCAAGCTCACTTTTCGTTTACCAATTTTGAGCCTGTTAAATATCAGATGCCTGATGTAACTGATGTCTTTGATGTTTCCTTACAGACCACTCTCTTCTTTCCCTCTGGCCAGATTTGCGAAGCAGTCTCAAAAATGAACATGAAAAAGCCATAAATGTATTACTTCTTACAAAACCCAAGGAATTGTTTGTTGGTTTGGCCCGCTGCTCCAATTTTGTAGTATTGATAGTATATGCTTTTTCAACATAATATGATACTCCTTTGTATCTTTCAGAATATAGTGCTGAAAATCTGCAACTTCCTGGATGACGTGTAATAAACTGCAGTATAATGCTTGCAGACCCAATACAAGCATATTATTGTGCCTATTACAGCCTTTGGAATAAATACATCATTTCTGTTTTTTTAAGTATCTTCTATATCCACATAGAATTCAAATTACTAAAAGCTCATGTATCAAGGTTTTGCAATAAAAGTTTTGTCCATATAAATAATGTTGTGGCTTTAGTAAATATCTTTTTTTTCAACTGTAAAACTTATTCTAAAATAAAGTAAAATTTTTATTGTTTAAGTGCTGTGATGAATTCTGGGTGTTAGAGTTTTTTTTTTTCTTCTGCTTTGATTTGCCCCTTGCTCATCTATCAGATTTAGGAAAGAGAGCTGAGTCCTCTGGTTGAATTAGATAATGTATGCAGCGTGCCGCCAGCTTCCCTGAAGAATGGCCTCCCCGAGACAGATGTCACATAAAGCCATTTGTAGTTGGAATAGTCAGCCAGAAAATACTAGAGCTGTTTTGTAATTCCAGGTCTCTTCATTGAGAAAACCTCCCTCATTGATCTCAGTTAATGTAAACATCCCAGAAATTGAATTTAGCTTATAAGTATGATATGGTATTATATATACATATATTTTAATGTATAATATAAATAACTTTTATAATACATTATAAATAAACTTATGGAGGAAAAATTTAACTGGGAAAAAAAACCCTAAAAAGGACAGGCTACATACCCATAATATAGTAATAATTTTATATTGAAAAATAAGTCCACTCAGAATTCTTAGACTCTGTGTCACCTGGCCTTAGACTTAGCATCAGCCTTTCAAAATGCTTCACTGCAAATATTGAAAATCTGAACTTGAGGTTCAAACAATTATTTTACCAGCCCTGGTGCCCTAAGTCACCTACTGGTTTTCCAAGTAGGTTGAATTTGTTGGAAAAGGAAAAAAATCGGATAATGTATAGGAAAACAGTTAAGAAAGGTAATGCTATATTTCCAATATGTGCTTTTTTTCTTGCACGTTGTTGAATTCCAACATTAACAGTGCTGTTACCTAATAAATATTATCAAAGGGTAAGAAATCCATACTTAGCGGAGTTTCATGTCATGTAAAGTCACAAAAAATCAAAAGCAAAAATGTGCCGGTAAAAAAAATTAAGTGCAAGGATCTCCTGTATCTCTTCTCCTTGTCATATTACAAAGTATCATTTTATAGGACCGAAATGTTTTTTTTTTAATTCCAAAAGAGCCTTGATTGTCTTGAAAATCCTTTCCTTGAAAATGCTGACTCCATTAGGTAATTTTTTTCTTACCGAGTCTTCCTTTCACAGCAAGACATCTTAAAGTGAGTAGTTTCCTTCTAGAACTGGTAGAAAAATGCGTATAGTTTAGTCAGTCACTCTTTCATTCATTGAAAAGGTCTACTTCAACTTCTTAGACTCTAGATGAGTCATCTAAAGAATCCCCTCATTTTGAAGATGAAAATGCTGAGGTCTGGTGACATTAGACGTTTGAAATTTGAAATTAAACGTTAGACAAGCAACGAGTCAGAGAGGTAAAGCAAGGACTGTAACACACACACACACACACACACACACACTTTTATAACTACTGTCATTTGGCTTCTAGTCTAACCACGTTTTTGAAACTATCAAAAGTCATTTAATCTCATGGCTTTATCTCCTTCCTCATCTGTTGAGATTCTTGACATTGCTTTTTTCTCATTAAACTCCCTTTGACTTTGATACACAAAAAACTTCTCTGGCTCCTTTCCCCTCTGTTTCCCCACCTCAAATGCTCATTTGTCTCCTCTAACTTCACCTGTCACCTCTGTGTAGATGACTTCCAAATCCACATTTCCAACTCAAGTCCATCTCCCCAAATTCTTCACTCCAAGTGTCTACAGAGTATTCTTGCCCACCCCAACTTCATCAAACATGGCTAAAAGTGAATGCACACCCTCCACACACATCCATGTTTTCTTCATCTGCTTCTCTAGGTAGTCAATTCTCAGCATCCTCATCTGCTTTAGATTTAAAACCAGCCTTTTCCTGTGATAGGAAACACAGGAAGAGAAGCAGATCTGGAGGGAACCACCGTTCAGTCTTGAACTTGTTTAACTCAGGGCATCTTTGTGATATTTAATTGGAAACGGAGAGTAGGCAGTTGGATAGGGGTCTGGAGTCTCTTCCATTGTTTCTGATGCCAAATCTTTAGGAATTATTTTATAAGTTTAATATTCCCCAAATGGCTTTAACAAAACGTGTTCATTTCAAAAGAATTATTTTAAACTATTGGCACTTTCTGCAACACTTCAGATACAGATGCAGTTTTAAGGGCTTCATTGTTTCAACTGATACAAGCCAATTTAACAGTCTTTTAAAGTCTTCTTTCGCAAGTTTAACCATTTCAGTGTTTCTGTACATGGTGAAGCTTGTATCTGTGCTGCAAGTGGAACGTAAGCCAGCTCAAATCAACCAGTGATAATTCATCCGGATTTCTTCAGATGGCTCCTGTTCCTCTGCTGTAAGTTTAATAACTTGGCAGAGAACACGCAACTAACAAAGGGTAACATGGACCTATCAGTAGGGAATTTTTTTCATCTTTCCCTCCACTACAACGTATCATCTCATAACTACAGATAATTTTTGTCTAAAAGTATTGAATATTTGAGTTTTAAGTCCACTTTATTTCAATACCTTGCTTTTTAGCACCATCACAGCCAAAAATACATTGCACTGACATGAAGATCCAGATGAAAGAAATGCCTCATGGACCACACTTCTTAAACAATAATGTTATTGTTAAATCCTCCTCACCAATATCATAGTGTTTTTCATTAAAATTCAGTTAGTAATTTCCATTATATCAATTATTCATCTTAGAAAGTAATCAGGAAATGTGCATTTAAATTTCTTTATTTTTAATAATAACTCTGTGGCCTCATTTCTTCAACTCATAAGCCAATAAACTTATAATGGGGAAGTCTTCCCATGAACATAACAATTCTGTAGATCTTTTAGGATGGAGTGAGATTTGTCTGGGAAGACTTTTTCCCTGCTCCTTGGCCCTATGGAGCAGGAGAAAACAGTAACCCACACATAACCAATGGCACATCCCTAGAAGGGCGGAGCTAATGACACATGTCCTGCCTGTAGCTGATGTTATGAAAAACCCGGCTTCAGGCATTCTTCTTCAACTTAAAAGCTCTGGAGAAAATATAAGAGTTAGGCTGACGTAGACTGTCAGCTCCAGGGGGGTGATTGCCTTCTGCAATCAGTGGTAATAAAAATCTATGCCCCTTCATGGATGTTTAAAACATTGTCCTGTAGCATTACTAAAAGGTGTATAGAGGTCCGGAGAAATATTTTATAAGAGCCACATATGATATGTATCTTCAAGAGAAGGATGTAAATTTATGGTGACATGGTATCTAAAGGAGGTGTAAGTTATATCTATGTCCTCTCCCTATCTTGAGAGAGAGAAAAGTTGGCTGAATAATAAGGAATTTCCTCCACCATTATGAATCTCACTTCTTTAGCTCTGACAACAGTTACAAATTGAAACAGAGATTTTGATATTTATCTGACTAATTTAAGCACAAATTAATGATATATGCTTATTGAAAAATAAATAGTATTTGAAAATCTAACTTACCCAAATCACCTGAGCAAGTTTAATAAGTCAGTGCTCAGCACTTTCCTGTATGCTCAGTCACCACTGATACCTGCCTCTGAGGAATAAAGGAGGGACATTTTAATGTCAGTAGCTGCAGGGTTCAGGGAGTGATGTCCCATCACTAACAACTAAAACTTGCTCTCTACAGTTATCCAAATGTTCTATCATTTGTTAGCATCTAAAATAATTACACCACCAATATGGACAATGTTCTGCAGGCTTAACTCCTTACACTACAGTTTTCAGACATGTCTTTCTTCAACATCTCAGGGCTGAGCTTCATACTTCATTAACTTTTTTAAAAAAGTAAAGTAGGTCTTATAGTAATTAGAAAAAGCTTTGGCTCGGGAGTCAGAAGATCTGGTCTCTATTCTGGATCTGCCACTAACTAGGATGTGTCCATTTGACAACTACCTGTGATACCTTTAAAAACATAGAATTCTTGAACAATGAGATCAATCTGCTAAAAAAATGTTTCAAATATGATTAAACAAGTACATAATAAAACTGCCTCTGGCAGAGTCACTAGCTGTGCACCAGAATTTATTTTCTTTCCTTAGTAGACTACATTCCCCAGCCTCCCTTGTAGTCCAATGGCCACGTGTCTAGATTCTTCTTGAGGATGAGTGTTAAGAAATAATGTAAATCCTACTTCAGGGTTCAGTCTATTAAGAGAATATATTTTCTCCATGTTACCTTTCCTTCCCACCAGCCAGACCCTGGACATGACAACCGGCCTCAGTCATACAGATGACAATATGCTCTGGTTATACAAGAATAACAAGTTAGCCTGGGTCACAATATGGAAGACAGCCACTCACCAACTTGACCCTGCCCTAGACAGTTACATGAGAAGTAAACCTATATTGTGTTTACACTTTTACATATTGGGATTTCTTTATCAGAGAAGTTTAGCCTACCACAACTAATATGCCACCTAAGGAACCCTCTGATTCACTGCTCCACTCACGAGAAATACTTTCAACAAATTTGGAAAGAGGTACCAATTATTAAGTAAAATGAGCACATATCGAAAAGAGTGTAAAAACGTTTTTATTAAAATGTCAGTTAAAAGAATTATATTTTGCATATAAAGCTATGTAAACATATTTGATGAGAGTCAGTCCAGTACAGTGGTTGAGAGAATGGATCCCAGCTTTATCACTTACGGACTGCATAACCTGAGGGGAAATCACTTAACTTCTCTGCTCTTCAGTTTGTCCATCTCTGATATAGAGATGGTAATGAGAGTAGTTACTGGGCTGCTTTGAGGACTCAATCAATATACATATAGCACATAGAAAGGTTAAATAAGTATTAGTTACTATTATTGCTATCATCATTATAACATAGAAAAACATATGGAAAGATACACTCTGAAATGGCAACAATGCCTATTTTTGGAGTATGGGGTTAGAGAGAAAAGTCTTTCCCCTTCAATCTCCACTGCTTGAATCTGTCAGAATAAACATTAAAGCATGTAATTGTTAAAACTCTCATAATTCTTTGTGATCACAATAATATTCAAAACAAATTCAAAA
>VMDR010015152.1:0-22654 GCA_007922815.1 Macrotus californicus | reverse complement strand
TGCCTCCCTTCCCCTTCCCCACTGATAACCCTCCGTGTGATCTCCATTTCTCTGATTCTGTTTCTGTTCCAGTTGTTTACTTAGTTTTTGTTTTCGTTGTTTGTCTTTGCTGCTTTTGTTGTAAGCTTAGTGGTTCCACCTTTTTTAATTTTGTGATTTGTAAAAATAAAACTTAATTTTAGAGTTTCCAAAAGCTAACTATATTAAATAATAAAAACAGCAAAAGTCATGGTAATATGTTGGTGATGTCAGTAATATATGGTAATAGCATCAAAGATGAAGATATCATTATTTACACATCGTAGTCTAAACTCTAATGGCAAGATCGGCAAAAATATTGCTGCATGGGATATCTTTTTTTTTAAGTGATTTTTTAAAAGACTTTATGTATTTTTGGAGAGAGGGGAAGGGAGGGAGAAAGAGATGGAGAGAAACATCAGTGTGTAGGTGCCTCTCACGTGCCCCTCACTAGGGACCTGGCCCACAACTCAGGTTTATGCCCTGACTGGAAATCGAACCAGCAACCCTTTGCTTCATAGTCCGGCGCTCAGTCCACTGAGCCACACCAGCCAGGGCTGCATGGGATATCTTGATGCACAAAAGTTTTTAATTTTGATGAAGTCCAATTTTCCTGTTTTTCTTATATTGCTGTGCTTCCACTTATTTTTTAAGTTATGAGCATATATTAAAAATTAGGATAGATTGATATAGAAGCGACCCAAGTGACCATCAGTAAATGAGTAGATAAAAAAATTGTGGTACATGCCCTGACCCGTGGGGCTCAGTTGGTTGGGCATCATCCCACAAAGCAAAAGGTCACTGGTTTGCTTCTTGGTCAGGGCACATGCCTGGGTTGCAGTCTTGCAGTGGGACATGTGAGGAAAGCAACCCATCAATGTTTCCCTCAAGTTGATGTTTTTGTCCCTCTCTTTCCCCCTCCCTTCCCCTCTCTCTAAAAAATAAATAAATAAAATCTATTTTTTTAAAATGTGACATAATATGGATCTACAATGGAATATTATTTGGCCATCAACAAGAATGAAATCTTAGCGTTTATGACAGCATGGGTGAAGCTAGTGGGTATTAAACTAAGTGAAGTAAGTCAGTCAGAGAAAGACAGATGCCAATTGATTTCACTTATTTGTGGAATCTAAATAATAAAATAGAGATTCATAGATACAGAAAACAAAAACTGAGGGTTGCCAGTTGGAAGAGGGGTTGGGGAGCTGGGTGAAGAAGGTAAAGGGATTAAGCAGTACAGATTGGTAGTTACAAAATCATCCCGGGGATGTGAAGTACAGCATAGGAAATACAGTCAGTAATATTATAATAACTATGTGTGGTGCCAGGTGGGTATCTGAAATATTGAAGGGATCACATTGTAAAGTATTAATGTATGATTGTCTAACCACTATGCTATACACCTAAAACTATGAAATAATGATATAAACTGTAATTCAAAAATTTTAGTTCTATATTCTGAATATTAATCTCTATCAGATGTATGATTTTGCAAATATTTGCTCCCATTCTGTGGGTTGCCTTTTTCTCTACAGATGCCTTTTATGTATAAGATTTTAAAATTTTTGTAAGTCTTGTCTATTTTTTCTTTGTTCCCTGTGCTTTTGTTGTCATATCCAAGAAATTGTTGCTAAATCCAATGTCATGAAGCTTCTGTCCTCTGTATTCTCCTAATTCTGTTACTGCTTTAGGCCTTATACTTGGGTTCTTGATCCATTTTGAGTTAAGTTTAGTATATGGTGTTAGAGAAGGGGCCAGCTTCATTCTGCATGTGGATATCATGGTTTCCCAGCACCATTTGTTGGGAAGACTGTCCTTCCCCCACCGGATGGTCTTGACACCATCATTCAGCCATGTGTGTGAGGCGTCTCTTCTGGACTCTTTATACCATTGATCTGTGTCTGTCTTTATGCCAGTTCCACACTGTGTGGATTACTGGAGTTTTGTAGTAAGTTTTCAAGTTAGGAAGTACGAATTCTAAACTTTGTTCCTTTTCAAGATTGTTTTAGCTATTCGAGGTCCCTTGAGATTCCATATGAATTTTAAGAATGAGTTTTTCTATTTCTGCAAAAAAATCATTGGGATTTTGATAGGGATCACATTGTCTTCCAGACCATCAACATGGTTTCCATTTATTATGTCTTCTTTCCTTTTCACCCTCATCCAGGGTCATGCTTAATGATTTTAGAGAGGGGCAGAGAGGTGGGGAGAGAGGGAAACATCAATCAGCTGCCCCTCACACCTACCCCAACTGGCAACCAACCTGCAACCGAGGCATGTGCCCTGACCAGGAATTAAACCCGTGACCTTTCGATTTACAGGAAAATGCTCCAACCAGTTGAGCCACACTAGCCAGGGCTTATTTATTTTCTTTTAGTAGTAGTTTCTAGTTTTCATTGTATAAGTCTTTGGCCTCTTTGGTTAATTCCTAAATATTTTATTCCTTTTGATACTATTGTCAATGAAATTGTTTTGTAATTGTTAGTACATTGAAATGCAGATGACTTGTGTGTGTGACTTTATACCTTCCTACTTTGCTGAATTCATTTATTAGCTCTGTGTGTGCGTGTGTGTGTGTGTAATCTAGGGTTTTCTACATAATATATAAGATCATATCATTTTCAAACAGGATAACTTTACTTCTCCTTTTCCAGTGTGGATGCCTTTTATTTCTATTTTCTTGCTTCATTGCTCTAGCTGGAACTTCCAGTATTGTGTTTGAGTAGAAGTGGTGAAAGCAGGCGTCCTTGCCTTGTGTCTGATCTTAGAGAAAACACCCCCAGTCTTTCACCATTCAGTATGGAGTTCACTGTGAGCTTTCCGTTTATGGTTTTTATTATGCTGACGTAGTTTCCTTCTACTCCTAGTTTGTTGTGTGTTTGTCACAAAAGGTGTTTGTCAAACGCTTTTATTCTCTGTGAGTTTAGAATGATCATGGTTTTTTTTTCCTTCATTCTGTTCATGTGCTGTATACATTGATCAGTTTTCATGATGTTGAACCATCCTTGCATTCTGGGAACACATTCTTGTTTTTGTTTTTTTAGATTTAGTGTGCTGCTGAATCCTGCTTGCCAGTATTTTGCTGAGGACTTTTGCATCAGTGTTCTGTATTAGTCCAGTTCTCTTTTCCTGTAGTGTCTTTGTCAGGGTTTGGCATCAGCGTAATGCTGGCCTCATAAGAATGAGTTAGGAAGTGTTCCCTCTTCAAGTTTTTGGAAAAGTTTGAGAAGGATTGTTACTAGCTCTTTAAATGTTTGGTAGATTCCCCATTGGAGCCATCAGGTCCAGGGCTTTTCTGTGCTGGGAGGTGTTTGATTACTGATTCAGACCCCTCACCATTACAGACCTATTCAGATGTTCTGTTTCTTTGTGATTTCGTTTTGGTAGGTTTTGTGTTTCTAGGAATTACTCCATTTCATCTAGTTATCCAATGTGTTGGCATATATTTCTGTAGAGTCAGTAGTAATATACTGACTTTCACGTCTGATTTTAGTAATTTGGATCTTACCTGTTTTTCTTAGTCTAGCGCCTAAAGGTTTGTCAATTTCATTGATCTTTTTGAAGAAACAGCTTTAGGTTATACTGTCTTTTTCCTATTTTCTATTTCATTTATCTGTGCTCTATATTATTCCCTCTCTAGCTCTGGATTTATCCTTTCCATAGTTCTTCGGTTGTAAGGGTAGGTTGTTTTTTTGAGATATCCCTTGTTTTTTAAAGTAAACATTTATAGCTGAAAGTTGACCCCTTAGCAACACTCTTGCTGTGTCCCATAGGTTCAGTGTTAGTTGTTTAAAAGTGTTGCTTAATTTCTACAATTTTGTGAATTTTCCAGTTTTCCTTTTGTTATTGATTTGTAACTTCATCCCATTGTAGTCAGAGAAGATTCTGTGTTATCTTTTTAAAACTCTGTTGAGACTTCATTTGTGGCCTACCATGTGGTCTGTCCTGGAAAAGGCCCCGTGTGCACCGGAGAAGGTCTGTCTGTTGCTGGGTAGAGTTTTCTGTGTACGTCTGTTAGATCCAGTTGCTTGGTTGTGTTGCTTAAAGTCCTCTGTTCCCTCCCTTATCTTCATCTAGTTGTTCTGTCCATTATTGTGAGTGGGGTATTGAAGTCTCTATTGTTGTGGAACTGTTTCTCTCTTCAAGCCTGTTTTTGCTTCATACGTGTGGATGGCCTGTCATTAGGTGCATGTGTGCGTAATTCTTGTATCTTCTTGTGTAGTGAATGCATCTTAAGTAAGAACACCCTCTGTATTCCAATGGGGTAGAGATTTTTTCATGGTTTCGAAGTTTTGGTGGGGTTTGTTTTTTGATGTAGGTGTTAATCCGTCTGAAGTTTGTATCTGTGGATCTCATTTGATATTTTTCACATGGAGAGCCAACTGTCAACACTAGTCATGAAGTTCCCGCCCTCCTCACTGATGAGCAATACTAGTCAGTCCCTGCCTCTGCCAAGTTCCCACATCCGCAGGGGTGTGTTTCTGGGCTCCATTCAGTCCAGCTGCTCTTCTGTTCTCTTCTGTGTTCACGCAACTTCAGTTACCATGGCTTTGACACATGACTTGGTATCTAGGAAGGCGAATCCTCCTTCCTCTTTCTTTTTGTCCAAAAAAGAAAATTTGACTTGTATCTTCACTCTTTCGAGACTAATTTTAGAATTAGTATATCAAGTTACTCAGAAAAAATTTTGCTGGGACATTTATAGATTAATTTGGGAAGAACTGATAGCTGTAAAATATTGAGTCTTTTTACCTGTGAATAAAGTTTATCTGTTGAGTTGGCCAAAAAGTTTGTTTGGCCATAACCATCAGATGGTTCTGGTAGCGCTTAGTTGTCTTTAACTTCATTCGAAACAATTTTGTAAGATCGTATTGTGACAGCTGTCATATCAGCACACATTTTTTAAAAAAGTATCAAAATTGGTGAATTTTTATGTAGCCATTTTAATATTAAAGATGGAAGAAAGTATGCAACATTTTCGCTATATTATTCTTTATTATTTCAAGAAAGGTAAAAATACAACTGAAACATAAAAAAAGATGTGTGCAGTGTATGGAGAAGGTGTGACTGATTGAATTTGTCAAAAGTGGTTTACAAAGTTTCGTGCTGGAGTTTTCTTGCTGGACAATGCTCCACAGTCGGGTAGACCAGTTAAAGTTGATAGCAATCAAATCGAGACATTGAGAACAACCAGCATTACACCATGTGGGAGATAGCCGACATACTCAAAATATCCAATTCAATAAAGTTATTGGTGAAAATGAAAAATGTGTCTCTTATGGAAAAAAACCATATGAACTCTTTGGCCAACCCAATATTTATTCAGATATCTATTTTTTAAGTATATTTTATTGATTATACTGTTACAGTTGTCCCATTTTTTTTTCTCTCCTTTACCTTCTCTGCCCTGCACCCCCCTCCCTCCAGTACTCTCCTGCTTTAGTTCATGTCTGTGGATCGTACATGTATGTTCTTTGGCTTCTCCATTTCCCATACTATTCTTAACCTCTGTCTATTTTGTACCTACCAGTTTTGCTTCTTATTCCCCATACCTGTTTCCCCCTTTCTCCTTTTCACTGGTAACCCTCCATGTGATCTCCATTTCTGTGATTCTGTTCCTGTTCTAGTTGTTTGCTTAGTTTTTGTTTTTTAGGTTCAGTTGTTGATACTTGTGAGTTTGTTGTCATTTTACTGTTCATATTTTTGATCATCTTTTTCTTAGATAAGTCCTTTTAACATTTCATACAATAAGGGCTTGGTGATGATGAACTCCTTTAACTTGACCTTACCTGGGAAGCACTTTATCTGCCCTTCCATTCTAAATGACAGCTTTGCTGGATAGAGAGTCATCTTGGATGTAGGTCCTTGACTTCTGTGACTTGGAATACTTTCCAGCCCCCTCTTTCCTGTAAGGTTTCCTTTGAGAAATCAGCTGATAGTCTTATGGACACTCCTCTGTAGGTTACTGTCTCCTTTTCTCTTGCTGCTTTTAAGATTCTCTCCTTATCTTTAATCTTGAGTAATTTAATTATGATGTGTCTTGGTGTGTTTCTCCTGGATCCAGTTTCTTTGGGACTCTGGACTTGCATGTCTAGTTCCTTTGCTAGATTGGGGAAGTTCTTCATTATTTGTTCAAATAAGTTTTCAGTTTCTTGGTCTTCCTCTTCTCCTTCTGGCACCTCTAATACTCGGATGTTGGAATGTTTAAAGATATCCTGGAGGTTCCTAAGCCTCTCCTCAGTTTTTGGAATTCTTGTTTCTTCATTGTGTTCTGGTTGAATGTTTCTTTCTTCCTTCTGCTCCAAATCATTGATTGAGTCCCAGTTTCCTTCCCCTCACTGTTGATCCCCTGTATGTTTTTATTTCATTTTGCATAGCCTTTGCTTTTTCCTCTATTTTGCATATGTACTCAACCAATTCTGTGAGCATCCTGATTACTAATGTTTCAAACTCTGCATCTGATAGGTTGGCTATCTCCTCATCATTTCGTTCTTTTCTGGAGTTTTGATCTGTTTTTTTTTCACTTGGGCCATATTTCTTTGTGTCAGCACACCTGTTACGTTGTAAGGGGCGGAGCCTTAGGTATTCACCAGGGCAGGGCAACCCACTTGGCTCCCTTGTGGTGCTGTATGTGGGGGAGGGGTCAGAGGGGAACAGTGCTGCTTGCTTAGCCCTCGCCCGACTTTCAGTCACTTCCCTTGCTTCCCACAAGCAGATTGTGCCCTTTCAGGTGCTGACTCCCCAGTGGGTGAGTTTGTGTATGTTCTAGGATCCTGTGGGTCTCTCCAACAAACTCTCCTGTGAGGCTGGGAGTTTCTCCCATCGCCACAACCCCCACAGACTTTTACAGGAAGAGGTTTTAAGGCTTTATTTCCCCATGCTGGAATCCTAGGTCTGTCTTGCTCCCTAGTTTTTCGTGGTTTATCTGCATGTGAATGTGGGATCACCCAGTCAGCCAGCAGCCGCCTTGCCCACCTGATCCACCAGCTGCCACCTTGCCATGCATCCTCTCCACCCTGGCTTCCCATCTCCACCTCTCCCACCAGTCTGGATGAATGTTTCTTATTTAGCTCCTTGGTTGTTGGACTTCCATACAGTTTGATTTCTGACAGCTCTGGCTGTTTTTTTTTAAATTGGTTGTTGTCCTTCTCTTGGCTGTACAAGGAAGCAAAGTGTATCTACCTATGTCTCCATCTTGGCCAGAAGCTCTCTATATCATTCTATTTAAGTTTGATTAATTCTTCTATGAAGATCTTACATATTCTCATTAGGTTTACCTTGATACTTACTAGATTTTGTTTTGATATTAAAATGAATCATTTTTAATATTTATACATTCCAATTTGTTATTGCTGGTCAGTAAAAATGATATTTGGTCGACATACGTGGATCTAGTGTCCACCAACCTTGTATAACTCTCATTTTTCTTGGAGTTGCATCATAAGTGATGGTATTGTTTGTTAAAAATGGCAACTTTTGTGTGTCTCTACACTGTGTCTCATGTATGTCTTGTCTAACTGTAGGAGCTTAAGAACATTGTGGAATAGTATGGAGACTGTAGCATCCCTCCCCTCATCCCGACCTTCACTCATTGAACAGGTACCGAGTACCTCCCGTGTGCCAGGCACTGTTCTAGCTTCTGAGGCTTCACAGTGAACAAAATTAAGTGCTGCCCTCACGGAGCTTACATGGGCGGGGCAGTGTTGCTGTCCCATATAGGGAAGTCAGGAAAGGCCTCCCTGATGAGGTGACCTTGGAGCAGAACCTGAGGGGAGAGAGATGTCTTGGGAATCTGGAGATGAGAGGTAATGGCAGGGATAGAGAACTCCTGTGGCAGGCACGTATTTGACATGTTCAGGTCTAAGGAAGATGGCCAGTGTGGCCGCAGCAGTGAGTGAGAGAGGTGGCAGAGCTCCCGGATCACAGAGGGCCTCAGCGGTGAGGGCCCCAAAGCCTTGACTGTTACTCCCAGAAGAGTTTTGAGTGGTAACGTCTCAAAAAGGATTAATCTGTTTTCTCTATTGTGCTGGGAGCTGGGTTAGGCGGGTGTAACCTAATCTGGGTCAGAGAAGATGGCGGTAGCCATGGAGCGTTTAAGGGAGGCACCAGAATCTGGATCTATTTGGAAGGCAGAGCAGGATTTCCTAATGGACTAGACATGGAATAAGAGTAAAAGGACAAATACGTGGTGACAGGAGACTAGACTTTGGGTGTGGTGAGCACACAGTGTGGTGTACAGGTGATGTTACAGAATTGTACATGTGAGACTTTCATGGTATTATTTACCAGTATCACCCCAATTAATGTAATTTTTTAAAAAGGAGTGAAAGGAATCAAAAATGGTTTGACAGCTGAGTGATAAAAAGGATGGAGTTGCCACCAAGGTCAGGAAGACGAATGTAGATAGGTACCAGGAGAAACGTCAGGAGTTGCATTTTGAACATGTTAAATTTTGAACGTGTGTGGAAATAAAGTATATGTTATATCCGGTGGGTGTATGGTTCCATGTTACGTCTTTCAGATCAATTTTGTTAAGTAAGTGCCTCAAATATTCCGTCCTCCTTGTTTTGTTTTTGGAATGCTTTACCTGTTAGCTACTCGGATACGTCAAGGTCTCCCGTGATTGTGGTAGATTTGTCGGTTGCTCCTTACAGTCTGCCACTTTTTGTAGACACAGTATTTGGCCTTTTGTGTCTGGCTTCCTTCGCTCGGCACCATGTTTTCAGGGTTCAGGGTTGTAGCAGGTATCAGAACTTCAGCCCTGGCCTGCGCGGCTCAGCTGGTTGGACCACGGTCCCATAAGGTCGTCAGTGTCATTCCCAGTCAGGGCACATGCCTGGGTCGCAGGCTCTGTCCCAGGTTGGAGCACGGGCAGGAGGCATCCGATCGGTGTTTCTCTCTTGCATCGATGTTTCTCTCCCTCTCTCTCTCTTTCCCCCTCTCTTTCAAATAAGAAATAAATTTTTTTTTTAAAGAACTTCATTCCTTTTTATGACTACTGTTCCATTGTGTGTATATACCACATTTTGTGTGTCCATTCATCTATTGATGAGCACTAGGGTTCTTGCCATGTCTTACTATTAGGAATGATGCTGCTGTGAATGTTGTCATGTATCTGTTTGAGTCTCTCTGTACCTAGCAGTGGACTTGCTGGGTTATGTGGTAATTCCATGTTTAACTTTTTGAGGGACAGCCAAACTGTTCTCCACGGCGGCTGCACCATTTTATATTCCTACCAGCAAAGCACAGGGTTCCTGGTTTGCACACATCTTTGTCAGTACTTGTTTATAATACCCATATTACTGGTTGTGTAATGGCTGGTGTGGCTCAGTGCATTGAGCACTGGCCTGCAAACCAAAGTGTCGCTGGTTCGATTCCCAGTCAGGGCTCATGCCTAGGTTGTGGGCCAGGTCAAGAGTAGGGAGCATGTGAGAGGCAACCACACACTGATGTTTCTGTCCCTCTCTTTCTGCCACCCTTTCCCTCTAAAAATAAATAAATAAAATCTTTGAAAAAGAAACTATTGCCAAATCCAAGGTCATGAAGATTTGTTCCCCTTTTTTAATCTACAAGTTTTCCGGTTTAGGTCTTAAATTTAGGTATTTGATCTATTGTGAAAAGATTACTTTCTGTGGCATAGGGTAAGGGTCTAACCTCGTCCTTTTGCATGTGGAGCTAGAGTTTGCCCGGCACCACTTGTTGAGGACTGTCCTTTCGCCATTCACACTCATTCTTTCTTTTTTTAAACCTTTGTGTGCGTGTGTGCTGTTCGGTTTTGAAGATTTTATGTATGTATTTTTAGAGAGTGAGGAGGGAGAAAGAAAGGGAAACATTGATCAGTTGTCTCTTACACACCCGCAACCAGGGACCTGGCCTGCAGCCCAGGCGTGCGCCCCGACTGGGGATCGACTTTTGGGTCACAGGCCGGCGCTCAACGCACTGAGCCACCCCAGCCAGGGCCACGCTCGTTCCTGAGTCATGGTTCTGGGGGTAGACTTCCAAGTTAATACATTTCTCACGGTGCCGTATTGTTTTCATCCATAACCTTTTCTTTCCCTTTGGCTGCTTTCTAAGAATTTCTCTTGTCTTTGGTCTTACTGTAACTATGTATGGGTTTGCTTGGGATTCATTTCACTTCCTGACTCTGAACTGGTGTTAGCCATTTCTGGCAAGTTCTAAATCATGATCTCTGAATATTTTTCTTCCAGTCTCTCTCTTCCCTTCTTTTAGAATGCTGATAGACTCCCTCTCTTCTATGCCTCTCAGTCACTTTCTTTTTGATATTTTCTCTTTAATACATTTAGCTTCTTTTATTTCTTAAAAAATAAGGTACCCAAGTACAGTCTTACGGTTAGAAATTCTCAGGAGACTTTTCCTCTTATTCCCACTCTGCTTTAGACCAAGTCTGGCACCCCCCCACACACACCTACAGGGTGGGGGTGGGGGCACTCATTTTATTCCCAGCAGCTGAGCTATTCATTTAAAAAGACGTTCTGTTAGTCAAGCAGTTCAGGTGTTTCCCCTTCTGTTTGCCTGGGCCTCCCCATTTTCAGCAGGGTTCATTCCTGTGCTGCTTCCAGCCGGCCCTGGTTTCTGGGGTGGCCTGGGTTCTCTCGCACCAGTTCCAGAGCTCACGTCTTACCTCCCACTGTTGTCTTGTGTCTGCTGGCTGCACCTCCGTCTCTGCTTTGAGCCACTGTTGTCACATATTCACAGCTAAATGTCCCACTTTCATCTGTTCCCTGGCAACATTTGCTGTTCCTGTAATACTTCTGTTTACCTCCTGTATTGGCTCCTTTTTAATTGCTAATTTCTTAATGAGCCCTTCTGTAGATCATTGTGGGAGGGGCCGAGACTGTGTCCCTTATTCCTTGTCTTCTCCCCAGGCAACTAGAGGGCTGTTTACCTTGCAGAGCCTCTCCCCACCTCCCCGAGTCCTTGGTGCAAACCTCCTTGGTGCAAACCGGGCTAGCCCGGCTGCGGTCCACACCCCCTTTTCATATGAAATAAAGAGACTATTGGCCTCTCCCCTCAGGTGTGCTGCTTTGCAGAGCTCACAGCTGCCACCTTTATCTGAGACCTTCAACATCAAGACACCTCCCACACGTGTGGCTACCACTGCATGGCAGCCGGCCTCCCACTGTGCCCCGCCCCCCTCCCCTTCTGTCAGAGGCGATCTCCCCTTCCATTTCTTGTTGCTCCTTTGCTTTTCAGGGGCGTGGGAGGTGGTATTCCCTTACGCCGCCACTAAAGTCCCACCGAAAACTCAGCCTGTATTCCTGGCTGTATAGTTCATGGTCAGCTCTTTTGTTCGCTCACATCTTATTTAAGGCTTTTAATTTATGTTCGTAATGGAAGTGCTTTAGTCCTGGCATGCCCTGTCTGCTGTCAGGACTCCTGAAATCAGCTGTGTCGTTTTCTACCTTTATTTACACTCTTTAGACGCATCTGAATTACCACAGGGATCATCTGCTCCTTGATGGTTTTGTAAAACTACATAGGCCTGGCTCCTTTTTCCAGGACATTTTTTAACTTCTGCTTCAGTTTTTAAAAAGTTATTGGTCTAATCAGAGTTTCTGTTTCTTCCTGAGTCTGTGATAGTCATTTTTCTGGAAAATGTTCTCATTTAAATTGATTTCAGATTTATTGCCATAAACGATCCCTAGGAACCAGAGGACGGAGTTCACATTTTATGGCTTGTTTGCATTTTTCCCAGTGAGAATGGATCAACACACAAAACGAAGACCAACGGCCCTCACCAAAGGATTGGTGTCCTAGGGCATGAAGGTGGCAGCTGTGACCCTGACACTGCCCCCACCCCCCACAAACCCTGTGCTCTGCTCAGTCCATCTTACTCCACCTTCTCTGTCTCAGTCCTAGGAAAAGTCCTCAGTGCTGTGGGCAGTGCCCAGCTACTGATGTCCCAGAAATTCCAGCAGTTCCGGGGCCTCTGTGAGCAAAACTTGGTGAGTGCGATTCTTCTCTCTCCCAGCCTTTGGCGGCCTGCCAGATCCCCCCAGCTGGATGAGCCCCTCTAAGCCTCTGAGACCACCTGTAACATAGAGAAGGTGCTACCTCCTCGTGGCATTAGAAAGATGACAATGTGTGTCAGCAGCAAGCACAAGAAGGGGCCAGGAATGGTCCTTTCAGGTCACTAATACCTTTTGAAATAGAAAAGTAATGTAAAAATAGCCAATGAAAGTTAAAGCTCAGTTAGCACTGGTTTATTTATACATCAAATATGTTCTGTGTCTAAGAAGACAGTCAAGGTAAGAAATTTAAAAATACCACCGCTAGGCTCAGTGGGTTTCCCTCTCCCTTACCCCAGGGGGCTCAGGGGTCTATACCCTAGGGATGAAGGACAGTGGCAGAGTGTTTGTCTCCAGGACTTGTAGGGGTTCGGGAGGGAAACCACATGGGTTCTGTAATCATACCCACCTGGGGTGGATCCTGGCTCCTCCCCACCTCACTGTGAGACCGTGGCCAGGAACTTCTGTTCCCGCCCTGTAAGATTAGAATGGGTCAACCTGGCATGCATTAGGGACATGAGGGCCCTCCTCACAGTAGCCCTACCATGGTGGCAAAGGCCTCAGTCCCCCCATGTATGTGCAGGGCCTCTTTCTCCCAGAGAGCTCCACCATCAGGGCTGGCGGTGACCAGGAACTAGCTTCATTCACTCATGCAGATGCCTGGGCATAGGGGAGCAAGACTACACCTCAAGAGACCCCAACCCTGGGGGGCAGGGCCAGGAGACCATACTTTGGGTGGGTGCAGGACCAGCCTCTCCCTTGCTTGCCCCACTGATGCCGCTCTGCCCCACAGAACCCTGACGCCAACCCACACCCAACAGCCCAGGACCTGGCAGGGTTCTGGGACCTGCTACAGCTGTCCATCGAGGACATCAGCATGAAGTTTGATGAACTCTACCATCTCAAGGCCAACAGCTGGCAGCTGGTGGAGACCCCCGAGAAGAGGAAGGTGAGCATGGAGCAGTGCGGAGGGGAAGTCCAGGGACAAATTCCTGGTCGGCAATAACGCTGCCCACATCGGTCAGTGCTGCTTGGCTCCCTTCTCCGTGTGTCGTCTTTGAGCTGGGGGCTCACGTCCATCCGTGCTCGGGGTCCACGCTCGGCACTCGTCCAGCATGCCTCTCGTGCTGTAGCTGAGGCTGCCCCTGAAGCATGCCATCCTGCCCTGCATGTTCAGAAAAGGGGGCTCCTGGGAAACGTGCCGCAGCCTTGAGCACTAACGTAGACATGGCTGTTGGAATTCTGGAGGCAGAAAAATGGTCCTCCTCCTGGGGCCACACTGCCAAGAGAATGGGGGGGCCAGCCTCTCCCCTGAGGCCCACGCTTCCTTCTGCCACACAGTAGGCCCCAGGGGTTCCTGGACCCAGGGACTTGTAAGTTCCAATCCCCTAGAATAGCATGTGACCTGGGAGGCCTGAATTCAAACCCTATCTCTGGCTGTGACACTCGGGATCATTCTGGCCTGAGTCTCAGGCTCCCAGTGGTTCAGTGTAGGGGTGGGAGCGGGTGACCTGTCTGTCCCTTGCCGCTAGAACATTCTAGGACCCTAAGCTTGCTTTGTGCTCCTGTGCCTTGTGCTGTTCCCACTGTCATCGCTTCCTGTGGCTTCCTGATTCCAAACGTGTTTGCTTGTGCCCGATGCGGGGAGGACGGGGCGGAGACTCCAGCTGCCAGCATATAGTGGGTGGTAGTGCCACACCAAAGGTGGCACCTTTATTTTATGTTGCTTTCCTCCTCACTGTCTCACTAAAGGAAGAAAAGAAACCACCCCCTCCGGTCCCAAAGAAGCCAGCCAAGTCCAAGCCGGCAGTGAGCCGTGACAAGGCTTCAGACGCCGGGGACAAGCAGCGTCAGGAGGCCCGTAAGAGACTCCTGGCGGCCAAGCGGGCAGCTTCTGTGAGGCAGAACTCGGCCACAGAGAGCGCGGACAGCATCGAGATTTATGTCCCCGAGGCCCAGACCCGGCTCTGAGACCAGGAAGCAAACAATTTTAAGTCATTTTTAAAAACCACACAAACTAAATGCAAATGGAACAAAAATTTTCTCAGCCTTTAGTATGGTTAGTCCATCTAGAGACCCTGAGCCAACCTGCAAATTGACACATTACAAGGGCTCACAATGTGGCTTTTTTGGGTCCCTCCCAGCTTTAGGTTATGAAGACTTCACACAAAAAAAGTCAACAAAAACACAAAACTATAAAATGTTGTTTTCCTCTGGCTGGCCGAAGTGGACTAGAGACGGACTGCAGCAACTCCCCGGCCCAGCCTCCAGACGGCAGTCTTTCTACGTGTTCTGTCTAACGAGAACTCAAACGAGCTTGTTTACAAGACGACGACCGCCCATGTTGAAGCCTTGGGCACCTGCCATGTCCTTCCTTCCTTTTCCCGGCAACCCCCGCTCTGACCTCAGAGTTTTCACTCTTCCGTTTCTCTTTTCCCTTCAGAGTTCACACAGGGGTCACCATCCCGGCCGGCGGCTTCCTGGTTCCCAGCCCTCTCCGGGGTTGAGAGCCCAGAGGACAGAGAGATGGACGTGCGTTCCCTCCCCCGCCAAGTGCTCACACACGGTCACACACATGCACACACACAGGTGTAGGTTCCTCAGCAGAAGCAGCCCTCGCCCTGTGACCCCCCCAGCCTCGGCAGGGTGGGGTGGGCGACACGCCTCCCTGAGAAGATGAGGAGGGTTTAAGTCTTGGGCTGGGGGATGGGATAGAAGCCACAGTATCACACTCCAGAGTCCCGCCTTTGTCTTCTCTCCAGCCCCATCTTCCTTCAGCAAAACACGTGACTCAGAGTGACTCTCAGGAGACACTTGAGAGAGGGACCCCATTGGTCTGTCCCTGGCCAAGCCTGTGTACAGTGCCCGGGGGCGGTGGCTGTGTCTGTACGTACGTGTACATATGCACATAGACCTTAGAGTGTATATTTAACAAATGCCCATCTGCTCACCCATGCCCACCAGCGCCACCGCTGGCTCTCGGGGCACCTGGCAGGAGGCGGGTGTGTGAATAGCATATATTTTTACATGTACTATATCTAGGTGTGTGTACAAGTGTGTGTAAAAATATATACCTTGTGTGTAAGCAGCCCCCCTCCCCCCCCCTTTTTTTTTTGGTCTCCCACCAGCCCAGCCTCTGAGTTCTTGTTCTGTTTTTTTACCCCAACCTCCCTTCTCTTGCCCCTGCCCCACTCCCAGCGTGTCGGGAGCCCTGAGCTGCGATGGCCCAGCCGGCGGGCGGGGCGGGACGGGGCAGCAGGAGGGAGGCCCAGCCTGCAGCGAGCTCAGTGCGGAGCACTGCTCCTGCTGTGTGCAGACTGCAGCGCTGGGGACGTCCTCACGTCCGGCACTTGCTGCGGGGCCCCGGGTGAACCAAGGGCCTGCTCTGGGGCCCTATTCCAGCTTGGCCGCCGTCTGTGACCTTGGGCAAGTCACTCGACCTCTGTGTGCCTCAACTTCCTCCTCTGTAAAACGGGGACAGTCCCTGCCCCTCCCTACCTCACAGGCATGTTGTGAGAATAAATGAGGTAATGTGTACCAAGGGTTCTTGGTGTTATTGCAGTGGGATGGGGGCGGGGTGGGGGGGGGGAACTCCCTGGGAGACTGAGCTACTCTTCCAAATGGCAGCTCAGTGGAGCCAGGTGGATTTGAGACAGGCCAGGATTCCACTCTGTCACCCACCAGCTCCAGGATCCTGGACGAGAAAACAGAGCTCTCAGTTCCCTCACCCCAATGTGCGCCGAGCTGGTCCTGGGGGGGAAGGGGGCGCTATCAGGGAGGGCAGCCCATCTTGGCTCCTGTACATCGTTAATCATTTCTCAGAGAAACCTGGTAAGGTTAATGTCGTACACAGACCCAAGTCAGCGTATGTCCCCCGGGATGGGTACTCGGCACCCCCACCCCGTAGCTGCCTCCACCCTGACAGTCACATGCACTGCACACTGTCCCCGGGGCCCTGAGAACCACCCACACTGTGGATCGATTAGCAGGGAGGCCCAGGCTCCCCTCCTAGACTGCCTGCTCCCCCAGGGTTGGGGGTCCCCAAGCCTCATGGGAGTCCGCATGGATTAGGGGCCTAAATTTAAGAGCTAAAACTAAAACTCTTAGAATAAAACAGAGGTGTAAATTTTCATTGGATGAGGCAAAAGCCTAAGAAACCAAAGAAAAATAAACCTCATCAAAGTTAAAAGCGCTTGTGCTTTTTGAAACTTTCAAGAAAATGAAATGATAACCCACAGAACGGGAGAAAATGTTGGGAAGTCATGTACCTGGTAAGGGTGTAATAGCTAGAACACACCAGAGCACCTTTGCAACCCAGTAACAAAAAAACATTAAAAAATGGGCAGTACATCTAAATTATCATTTCTCCAAAGATGATCAATTCCAGAAAGCACGTGAAAAAGATGTTCAACATAACCAGTCATTAGGGAAATGCATCAAAACCACAATGCGACGCTTCGCACCCAGCGGGGTGACTGGACGGAAAGTGTTAGGCTGTGGTGAGACCAGACCCTTACACGTCACCGGGGAGAAGGTAAGACAGCTCGGGATTGGGAGAAACAGTCCAGTAGAAGTCCTTCAAAAATTTAAACATACGAGTTACCAAATGACCCAGCAATTCTACTAGATATGTATCAGAACAGAGTGAACACACACACACACGAATTTGCACACCAGCATCTACCGCAGCAGCATTCACAATGGCCAATGGACAGAGACGACCCAAATGCTCAGCCAAGGAATGGCGTGCCGTTCATGCTTCACCGTGGATGAACCTGGACGGAACTATGCGACTGAAATAAGCCCATCACAGGAGGCCACATGTTGTAGCATTCCATGTACCTTAAATTTCCAGAGCAATCAAATCCAGAGGCAAAAGGTAGGTTAGTGTTTGCCAGGGCGTGGGAGGGAAAGGGTGGGAGTGGCAGCTATTGAGTTCAAAGTTGCTTCTGGGGGTGATGAAAATGTTCTGGAATCACACAGGGGCAATGGTTGTATGACTTTGTGAATATTCTAAAGCCACTAAGCTGTAAACTTAAAAAGAGTGAATTTCATAATTTTGTTTAAAATTTTAAACGGAGAAGCCCACAGAATGGGAGAAGATTTTTGCAAACCATATACCTGACAAGGAATTAATATCCAGAATATGTGTACAAAGAACTCTTACAACTCAAACAAATAAAACCTGATTGTTTAAATAAGCAAAGCATTTCGATAGATATTTCTGCAAAGAAGATGGACAAATGGTCAATAAGCACACAAAAAGATGCTTAACATCAGTTATCAGGGAAATGAAAATTAAAACCACAACAAGACAGTACTTCACACCCACCAGGGTGCTATTATTTAAAAAGAAGAAAAACGGGAAATAAGTGTTGGCAAGGATGCAGAGAAACTGGAAGCCTTGGTGGGAATGCAAAATGGTACAGCTTCTGTGAAAAACGGTATGGCGATTCCTCAAAGAAATTAAAAACAGAATAACCAAATGAGCAAGCAAGTTCACTTCTTGGGTATACACACCAAAAATTTGAAAGCAGGAACTCAAAAGGTATTTGTAGGTTCCAGTCAAGATGGTGGTGTAGGTAAATGCTGTGCTTGGAAGCTTCCACAGCCACATCAAAATTTCAATTAAACTACAGAGCAACCATCACTCAGAACCACCTGAAGTCTAGCTGAACAGATGTCCTACAACTAAGGATATAAAGGAGAAGCCACACTGCAACCGGTAGGAGTGGCAGAGACCCAGAATGGACTGGTCCCACACCTATGTGGGGCAGTTAAAAATCGGGAGGGACATCTCACATGTGGGAGGTCCCCATAAGGAGCGCAGGGTCCCAGCCCCACCTCAGAACATTCATCCTAGGGTTCCAGTGCCGAGAGGAGAAGTCCCCATAACTTCTGGCTGTGAAAACCAGGGGGATTGTGGCCAAGTGAGAGAGAGCTTCTGGAGTCCCAGGTGTGCCTCTTAAAGGGCCTGTAAATGGACTCACTCAGACTCACTCCCTCTGAGCTCCAGCAACTGGGGCAGCAGCTTGAACGGAACTAGGGACCTACAGGGAGGGATTGAGTTGTCTGGCAGCAAGGCAAGAGCTGAGGGTAGGGGGCACAGCTTTCTCCCAGACAGAAGTGCTGGCAAAGGCCATTGTTCTTTCTGAACCCTCCACACACAGAGACTGCAGGCAGATGCCATAGCTGCATCTGAGTCTCCATCAGCCTGGCCAACACTTTTCTCCCCGCACTGGTAATTCCCTGAGAACCTGCCCCATCCAACTTGCAGGCCCACTGAAACAGTTCTCAGTGGCTTTTCCATACAAACAGCCTCTTGCATGCTTCAGACTTTCCTAAATCTCCCAAACAAGCAGCATCTGGTCTCTGTACCCTGTACATCTTGCTAGGTGCCTCCAGGCCTGGCAGTACCAGCAGGCAGCCTCAGTTGGCAGCTTGGTGCCTCCTGGGCACCTCCAATCCCAGCACAACTAGCAGCCATCTGCAGATTGCTCTATAGCACATGCCGGGGTGGGGTGCCCAGAGCCAGTGCACCCAATAGCTTCAGACCACGTGGGAACACAACCCAGCCACCTCCATGACTAACACACTCAAGAGGCAGACTCAGAAGGCACCAAAGCCCCACCGAAACATGGGCCTTTGATCCACGGCGTTGGCTCCTGCACAGCAGCTCCCTCACAGCGGTTGCAGCCTGTCCCTGCAGCCAGTTGGCCTGGAGGTGCACTCCAAGTGACATTCCAAAAACAATCAAGGCTCAACTACATGAGGGTGCACACAGCCCACACAGGAGCACACCTGGAGCTCCCAGTTCAGGTGACTGGGGACACTGTGCCACTGGGCTTCACAGGACACCTACTACATAGGCCACATCATGTGCAGGAGATGCAGCAGCTTTACCTAACACATAGAAACAAACTTAGGAAAGCAGCCAGAATGAGGAGACAAAGAAATATGTCCCAAATGGAAGAGCAGGAAAAATCTCCAGAAAAAGAACTCAATGAAATGAAGGCAAGCAAAGCACCAAGTACAGAGTTCAAAACAATGGTCATAAGGATACTCAAGGAACTTAGAACTTCAACAGTATGAAAGAGGACAAAGAAACCATTAAAAAAAAAGTCAGAAATGAAGAACACACTAACTGAAATGAATACATGACAGGGAATCAACAGCAGAGCAGATGTGGCAGAGGATCAAATCGGCAACTTGGAAGATAAGGAAACAGAAAACACCCAACAAAACAGCAAAAAGAAGAAATCCAGAAAGATGAGGACAGTGTAAGGAGACTTGGGACGACTTCAAGCACATCACATTCACATCGTGGGGGTGCCAGAAGGAGAAGAGAGAGAACAAGAAATTGAAAACCTATTTGAAAAAATAATGACAGAAAGCTTCCCTAACCTGGTGAAGGAAATAGACTTACAAGTTCTTTGAAGCAGAGTCCCAAACAAGATGAGCCCAAAGAGGTCCACACCAACACACATCATCATTAAAATGCTAAAGGTTAAAGAGAGACAAAGAGAATCTTAACCCTTTCGGTACGAGCGCTCTTTCTGCCGCGACACTCCCGCTGTACGAGGTGCCGTGCCGAAAACGCGCACATAGCACATGGTCAGTCCTCCTTTGTGTGAAGACTTTCCTAACCTTATATAAGATCTATGCTTAATAAAACAATGCTTTTTTCCAAGTGTTGTTTGCAACTTTAATATTAAAAGATAGTTATATAAAATTCTATCAATTATATAAGTAAAATTTATAAAAATTATATACAGATTATATGATTATATACAAGATTATATACAAAACTATATACACATATGATCCTCATCTACACCGGTAAAACAGAATAAAATTTTACCAACTGTAGATGTCGTTTACACGCACGGATTGCCACTTGGATGCCGGATATATCTGGCACTCGTCCACACAGGTCATCAGATGGGCGCCAGATATATCCGGCACCCATACCAAAAGGGTTAAAGGCAACAAGAGAAAAGCAGTTAGTAACCTACAAGGGAGTTCCCAAAAGACTGTCAGCTGATTTCTCAACAGAAACTCTGCAGGCCAGAAGGGACTGGCAAGAAGTATTCAAAGTGATGAAAAGCAAGGCCCTACAACCTAGATGACTCTACCCAGCAAAGCTGTCATTCAGAATCAAAGGACAGATAAACAGCTTCCCAGACCAAAAAAAAAAAAGAGTTAAAGGAGTTTATCATCACCAAACCAGTATTACAAGAAATGTTAAAGAGTCTTCTTTAAAAAGAAAAAGGAGAAGAAAAAGATAAAAAATATGAATAAAATGGCAATAAATACATCTGTCAACAATTAAATGCTCCAATCAAAAGGTATAAGGTGACTGAATGGATAACAAACAAGACCCTGACATATCCTGGGTTTTTTAAAAGATTTTATTTATTTTAGAGAGGGGAAGGGAGAGAGAAAGGGAGGCACAGAAACATCAGTGTGTGCTTGTCTCTCACTTGTCCCCCACTGGGGACCTGGCCCACAACCCAGGCATGTGCCCTGACTGGGAATCAAACCAGTGACCCTTTGGTTTGCAGGCTGGCACTCAATCCACTGAGCCACACCAGCCAGGGCTACCTATGCTATTTAAAAGAGACTCACTTCAGATTGAAAGACACACATAGACTGAAAGTAAAGGGAAATAAAAAGATATTTCATGAAAATGGAAACAAATCAAAAAGCTGGAGTAGAAATATCCAAACTATACTTTAAAATAAAGACTATGACAAGAAACAAAGGACCCAGCAACACCACTTCTGGGTATTTATCCAAAGAAACCCAAAACACTGCATTGAAAAGACACACACCCCTATGTTCATTGCAGCATTACTTACAATAGCCAAGACACGGAAGCAACCTAAGTGCCCATCAGTAGACGAGTGGGTAGAAAAGAACTGGTGTAGGTACACAACGGGATATGATTCAGCCATCAAAAGAATGAAGTCTTGCCATCTGCAAAACCACTATGGACCTAGAGGGCATTATGTTAAGTGAAATACGTCAGACAGAGAAAGACAAACACATGATTTCACTTGTCTGTTGACTCTAAAAAACCAAGTAAACGAACAGCAGAACAGACAGACTCACAGACACGGAGAACATTTTGAAGGCTGCTAGATGGGAGAAGGAAGGGTGGTGGGGACAGGAGAAGACGGGGAGGGGATGAAGCAGCACAAATGGGTCACAGAACAGTCACAGGGAGGCGAGGCACAGCACAGCGAACATAGCCACTAATATTGTGATAACTGTGCGTGGTGTCGGATGGGCACTAGATTTATTGGGGTGATCGCTGCATAAGTTATGCAGATGTCTGATCACCGGGTTGTACACTTGAAGCTACTATAATGTTGTACGTCAAATGTAACTGAAAAATTTCAAAAGTCATGTCAAGAATGCATAGTAAATAAAACTTATAAACCAAAAAAATAATTTGTTGTGATAAATGCTGTTAAAGGTTTAAAAGGGGGGGCACTGTACACCCATGTGAGGGCAGCATTAGTCATAGTAGCCAACAGGTGGGAACGGCCCACATGTCCGCCGACAGAGGAGTACCCCGCACAACGGAATGTTATTCCGCCTCAAAAAGGAAGAAAGTTCCAGCGTCCGCTACAACGTGGATGCACCTTGAGGGTAATATGCTGAGTGAAATAAGCCGCTCACAAGGAAGCACCCTGTGTGATCCCACTCACGTGAGGTGCCTACGGTCAACAATTCATAAAGACAGAAAGCAAAATGGCAGCTGCCAGCGGCCCAGGAAGGAAACAGCTGCTAGTTAATGGGCAGGGTGTCAGCTCAGGAAGGACAAAAGGGTCTGGAGACGGACGGTGGCTATGGTCGTACGACAGTGCGACTGTGTGTAATGCCCTGAACTGCACACTTAGACATGGTTAACAGCATTAAAATGAACAGAGAACCAACCGTACGGGAAAACATTTGCCAACAATGCCTCCGACAAGGGTTTCATCTCCAAAATATATAAAGAACTCACATGACTCCACTCCAGAAAGACAAAAAATCCAATTCAAAAATGGGCAAAAGACTTGAACAGACACTTCTCCAAGGAGGACATACAGAGGGCACAGAGACATATGAAAAGATGCTCAGCATCACTAGCCCTCAAAGAGATGCAAATTAAAACCACCATGAGATACCACTTGACACCGGTCAGAATGGCCATCATAAACAAATCAACAGACAAGTGTTGGAGAGGATGCGGAGAAAAGGGAACCCTAGTGCACTGTTGGTGGGATTGTAGACTGGTGCAGCCACTGTGGAAAACAGTATGGGATTTCCTCAGAAAACTAAAAATGGAATTGCCTTTTGACCCAGCAATTCTGCTGCTGGGATCATACCCTAAGAGCCCTGAAACACCCATCCCAAAGAACCTATGCACCCCAATGTTCATAGCAGCACAATTTACAATAGCCAAGTGCTGGAAGCAACCTAAGTGCCCATCAGTCAATGAGTGGATCAAAAAACTGTGGTACATTTACACAATGGAATTCTACGCAGCAGAGAGAAGGAAGGAGATCCTACCCTTTGCAACAGCATGGATGGAACTAGAGAGCATTATGCTA
>VMDR010015151.1:0-22656 GCA_007922815.1 Macrotus californicus | reverse complement strand
GTAAACCAGTGGGGATTCAGCTTTTCAATAGGTTGATTTTATATAAAGCATTCATTAAAGTAAAAAACTCTCAAGTTTTTCTTTCCTTCATATCCTCATGCAATGATTAAAGTTATGTGTGAGTTCTCTAGCTCTAAAATTAAGTGGTTATTTAAAATCATATTTACAAAATGTAGTGTAATGAAGAATATATGCGAATGTTCAAGACTGTGAGAGAAGCCAGTCTGAATGCATTTTCTCTTAAGCTACCTCAAATTTTCAGTGTGTCCTTTACCAAGTCAATCCTTGTCTGGGGTGCTGAACTGCAATTCCTAGTGTGACCACTAGATGTCAGGCATAAAGCCTAGGTGTGGCAATTAAGGTGACCCTTTCCTATATATGGCCTATTTTCAAAGGGAAATAATTCCTTGGTATTCTCCTCATTCTGCCTTATGACATGGCACTGAAAGATAGAATGTGATGTGTTTCCCATAAACTACCAAGGTTTTAAGTTGGTGAGTCCCTTCACAGTGAAGAACAGGTCTATATACACCCCACCCTGGTATAGTGTATTGTTTAATTCAAAAGGCTCAAGAAATGCTTGTCATTTGCTTGTTTATGGGCTTCTTCATGAGTTTTGAATTTGTTATTGAGGGATTCGCTTCTGTTCTCAATTTATATAAATTTGATTGACTCATGGGGCTAACCTATGGTAAGCACACAGAAGTACTCTAAAAGCCTATTAATGGAGACTCTTGACTATATTCATTGTATATATACATGTATTACAGAGTTTAAATAGTCATGTTTGTTTCTTCCTTAGTTTACTGTCTTTAAGAAGCAGGGAAGAGTAGACACATGTTCCTCTACTAGTTGGTTATTGATAATACAAGGACAATTAGCATAATGTATAATTCAATATTCTAATGAATAAACCTCTAAAATGGGAGGTTATCTTTTTATTAGAATTCATGTCAAAATTAAAGCTTAGGTCAGATGGTTTATCTCAGATCAAGAGTCAGAGATGAAGAAAACTTTATCAGAGTAGGATATACTCTCAGGGGAGAGCCAGTAGTAGGTCTTTAGACAGGCCTTGCCATCAGGCAAGTGTGTGGTAGGAGCTTTATGGAGGTCTAGCTAGGCAGGATGTGAGCATTACACAGGTCTGCCACAGTCTCTGAAAACCAAGTGTGAGGTCTGGAGCTGGAAGACTAGATTTTAGTCTCCAGGTGGACTGGCAGAAACAAGCTGGCCAAGGAGAAACAGGACCACAATGTCAGTGATGTCTAGGTCAACAACAGATCAACAACAGGACAAGGATCTGCATGCAATCAACAAGCCCACAGTCCGATTTCTCGAATCAAGCATATGGCCACAGCAAGATAGCAGCTAGAACGAGCAAAAGGTGTGAATGGCCATTAACCCAGCCGATTATTAACTTATACAGTGCAGATTCCATCCGGCAAATGTTAGATTGATCCCACAGCTGAAGGACAGGTGTAAGTGTGTAGTAAGTGGCCTACAAGTGTGAGCGTTAGAAGACGTATAGTTAGGGATTCAGATATTCTTAAAATTTACCAAAAGCTCTCTCCCTGATAGGCGTGATGGTAAGTTCAATAACAGCAAGAACATGACTCCTGAATTTAAGTAAAGGCAGTTGGGTAGATAAAAGGCATAAAAATATTTTACCCCAGTTTAAAACTAGAATATCTTCTTTTAAACTGAATTTCTTGTTCTTCTACCTTCTGAGAAATATCACAATGAGGTTGTCGGAAAGGAATCTAATAAGGGTTAGACTCGTGTGCCTGTTGATGTTGCAATAGCTCTAAAACACTCAGGATTCCCAGCCAGAGGTCTTGCACTCATTCAGCATAATCAAGGGGAAGAAGCATCTTCCATGAAGTATGAATTAGCTCTGGCATGAAAAACTGGAGTCACATCATCTTTTTTCCATCATTTCCTATTGAGAGGAAAACTAAGATATTAAAATGAGACAGAAATAGATTTAAATGTTAAATTTATCATTTGTCAAATGTGTGACTTCTGGGACTTTATCTTTTAGAGACCTAGTTTTCTCAACTGTGAAATGGAAATAATTGTATCTAACATGAAGGAATAGTGTGAGGGTTAGAAGATACTCAGGCATGTAGTACTCCATAAATGATTACAACATTATTCCAGTGGATCAGTGTTATTACTCCACTGAGTTCATATGCACCTAATCATTAGTATCCAAGTAATATTGCTAAATAAAGGGATTATATTACAGGATTTTAATGAGCCCAAGTTACTTCTAATAAACCTTGCTTTCCCCTTCCATAGGATGGGTTTATTGGAGATGCTACAGAAAGTTGAAGAGGATTATTTTTGAAACCAGCTGTCATTATATACGAACTCCCTAAAATGAACCACTTAAAATACAATGAGGGACCCAGCAGATCTGACAAATTTCTGGGCACAGTGCCAGTCATCAGTCCAGGACTTCTCCTCACACCATTGAAACTGAAGACAATAATCTGGTGCCTGCGGATTGCCTCTTTACCTTAAGACTCTTCATATTGAACTAAACAAAGCCCCAGTTGCTGAGCACTTATGCCTGTAAAGTTGTTTGAAAATACCTCAGAATAAACAGTGCTGAACCTACAGGCTACCAAAAGACACCCTAGAATACGAACCAGGCTAAAATCCAAAGTTATTTCACTTTTTAATAATGACAGTGATATGGAATTGATCTCAGATGTCCTTTTGAACCTTGATCAATATATATAAGGATATCCAGGATGTCTCCCTCTTTCCTGTTCTATGTCCTATATTATATGGCAAAGATAGTTCCGAAGAATAAAGTTTGAAAGGCTAGGCTCCTTAAGGTAGACAACATATTATTGTAAAAGTCAATTAACTTTCTGTAATTTGTAAAAGTCAATTGATTATAACATTTGATAATTTATTTAGCACAGTCTTCAAGAAACTGCTAGACATTACCCAGTGAAACTGAAAATAACTTGAAGTTAATTAAACTCTGAGAATGGTGTTACATTAAACCATCACACCCCTACCTCCAACACAACACACACAGACACACATGCATAATATATCTTTTAGTCCCCACACAGGCACATCACATACCTTTCAACAAACCTCAAATTATTTTTAATATTTGGTTAAGTGGCATTGCCAGCATTGATCTGGGAAAAGCTTAGCATTTCATAGTTGACACAAAATATCTAAATTTTAGAACTCATCACCCATGTGGAAAATGAAGTCTGAAAAGACATTTTGCAAAAAGATTCCACAGGCAGGTAACTTTGCATTTCTTTTATTTATCACAAGGTGACTATTTCAATTCCTATAGCCATTATATTCAAACGTCTCACCCTCTGTAGGTGGCTAGCCACTGCCCCAGATTCTTCATTCTTCTAAAAAACCTAAATTTCTTTCATTGTTAACATCACTCAAAGTAATTCCTTTAACTTCCTGCTTCTTTGTCTTAAAACATCTCTATAACTACACTCTCTATGAGAGTGAAGTGACCCTTTCCCCTCGAATCAAACCTACCCCTCGCCCACGATCCTTGTGGCCATCGGCGGGCCCTCACAGACCTGATAACTGGCATGGTTACCTGCACAAGACCTGCTGTGACTAAGGATGGAATTCGAACAACTTTGATTTCTGATTTATCCTCTTCTCTACCCCCAAATATGCTCTTGTCTCATATTCCATTTCTCAGTTTATGGCACCACCACATCCACCAATTTCTCTGAAAAGAAAGAAGCCCAAAGTCCCTGAAATGTCTCTGAGTTATGTGGTACTTACTGTATGTCAGGCACTTTTCAAAGCATTTTACATGTATTTGCCCATTTAATCCTTTCAACAATCCTGTTGGGTAGGTACTACTAATACTTCAGTTTTACAGATGAGCATAAACGAGGTACTTAAAAGCTATATAACTTTTCAAAATCATAAGGCCAGCTAAGTCTATCTGACTTCAGAGACTGCTCCTAACTGCTCTCGCCACTTGCTGCACCGCTTTTTCCTCTCCATCCCTGAAAAGAACAGCACACGCCTGTGCCCCACCTGTCTGTCTGTTTGCTCATCCTGTGCCCCACCTGTCTCGCCGTTTGCTCATCCTGTGCCCCACCTGTCTGGCCGTTTGCTCATCCTGTGCCCCACCTGTCTGTCTGTCCGTTTGCTCATCGCTGACTAGAGCAGGACTTCACTTGTAACAGGCTCTAACTGACCTCCCGCCGCTGTTGTTTTCATTTTCTCTTCCTTCTGGTCCATGTCTAAAAAGCATGTCTCGAATTATTTTCCTATGTCTCTCAATAACATCCAAGAGCTTTCCTTTTACTCTGAACTAAAGATAACTCCTCAGCCTAACATTCAATGTTCTTAGCAGTTTTACCTCTGCATGTCTTTTTAGACATCTCACTTGAGTATTGGCTTTTCCCATGAGTTTTTAATCACATGTTCCATTTTCTCTTTAATGTTGCTTCTATACAAACTCTGTAGAAAAGACTGCACTTCCAAACTGGGTGGAATATATTATCGTATTTCTTTTTTTTTAATTTATTTATTTTTATTTTAAAGATTTTATTACTTTATGGTTGTTCAGTTACAGTTGTCTGCATATTTCCAAACTGCAGGCTATACTGTGCTTCCCCCAAGCCGAAAACTAGAAGTGGATGGAGATTTCAAATCTGGCTTCAAACAGAATTTCAGACAGCTGCTATAGCAATGACTAATTTTCCTTTCTTTTGCCTGAAGCACCTCAAATTCAAAACACTGCTGACCAAGGCCAAGTCCAGGCAGAATAATAAGTGTGTTTCTTCCCCTTGTTCCAATCAGCTCTCAATTCCTGGGGTGGGAGGGGATTCTGAATGCCACTCTGATTCCTCTGTGCTTCTCTGATTCAACCCTTCAACACCCTATTAGCTTTTC
Organism: Macrotus californicus; assembly: GCA_007922815.1. NCBI lineage: Eukaryota > Metazoa > Chordata > Mammalia > Chiroptera > Phyllostomidae > Macrotus > Macrotus californicus. Next base: position 17,739 of record VMDR010015151.1, on the reverse strand, counting down.
CTTGTGCTTCCTGAGTGGTACTCTCTTTTCAGTTCCTCTGATGTGACTCCCTTTGGACCACTAATGCATTCCTCTGATCAAGAATAACTTTCCCCTTGTCTAGTACCATGCAAATGTTCAGTAGGGAGTTCTGGCTTGACTTGGCTTTCTCTTAAATTCCACTAGTTCCCTCTACTGAGACTCTGTCTTCCTTTTGTCCCCAAGATACCACTGAGGCTGGTGATCCAGACCAGCAATCTGCTAGAGATTGATGCTCACAACTCTGTATGCAACCTTGAGCATGAATGTCCTTTACCCATCTCAGCAAGGTAAATGGGGTGATACTCTGTTATACTTCAAGGACCACCTCATTACCATCTCTCTGGGGAAACCCTGAATTCAGACCATTTAATAAATATTTATTTTCACTTTTTTAGCTTCAACTAGGTCCCAGGCACCACACCACATACTTTAATCTTTCTATTGAGCCTATTACGACTACTGAGCCTACTTCTTCAGGTATGGTAATTGAGGTCTAAGGAGTTAGGAGGCATGATCAGGGTCACAGTGAGTTCGCATGCGATCAAATTCAGGTGCATCTGACTTTTAACTCCTGTACAGTGATTTGTAGAATGTTTTGTTTTATGCAGTTATTGTTCTGCTACAATTATCTTGTCCTTTTCTTTACCAAGAGCCCTATAAAGGCAGATACCCTATTTTCCTCCATTTTGTATCTATCTGTAGCCACTAATAGAATGTCTTCAACAGAGTAGAACCTCAATAAATATGTACTGAGTTGAATAACTTACAATACATTATTTGAGACTAGTTAGGAACAGGTCAGTCTTTACACTCACGTGTGAAGTGAGTTTTCAGGCTTTATTCTCTCCAGTATACAGTGTGCAGTCTCTCTCTGTCTCTCACAGACTCTGGATTTAGAAGCTGGGTATACTTGACAGTTGAAATGAGATGTACCGAGACAGGACTAGAGCTCCTGCATTTTTATGGCACTGACGCCATTTGGCCAGTTCAATTGGAACTCCGTTTTTCCTTATTTTTGTAAATCTCTCATGAAGAGGCAACAAAGGATGGGGATAAAATTGAGAAGAAATTGTCCCAATTCTCTTAGCCTAATTTGGAATTTGTGAAAATCCAGGGGGAGAGAACAACTAGCTCTACAGTTTCTCTTTGCATCTCAGCAGAAGGGAAAAAACAAGGCAAGAAAGACTAGTTTAACTGAGCAAATGAACAACTCAAGCCACATTTGAACCGGAATGTTTATTGGCTGCTTAAGGAAACACACCAAATTCAAGTACTTTGGGAGTATTTTTCTAAGTGCAAGCAGCTAGTGGAAATCTAAGAAGAGACTTGGGTTGTTATGGCTGAAACTCTTTTTCCAATTACGACAATTTTCACCTTCTCATTAAAGAAGGGCTTCTATACAATTCCTAGATACAATTCAGTTCAATTAAATAAGTATTTATTGAGTGTCCACATTGTGCCAGACTGGGACAGTGTGATCAGGGCTTACTTCAATTACCTGTGTGTCCTGGATAGACATAAAACTGTTTCTTCCAAAGATCCTGTAATTCAGATGTTCACACTAATCTTAACTGCATTTCACTTCAGTGAACCTAAATTGATGACATTTTACGGTGGAGCTTTGAGGACGTGGGGTTAAGAAACTTGTGCAAACAGTGACAGAAACAAAGGGACTGTTGAAATTTCTGGCTGGGAGAAAGGCACCCCTTCCTCATTGGCCTTCTGAGCCTCTGTGGAAATCTCAGCTTGTTAGCACATTGTTCGGCTTTATGCCGAGACACAACGCACCCGAGTGCTGCAGTAAACTACGCCCCAAAATCAATAAAAAGCAATCTGTGTTAATGTGGCATTATGCCAAAATCCACTTACTTCATGACATACTAAATATTGAGCTTAGATTTATTGAAATCCCTGTGAGATGTTGCCTATTAAAACAAGACAATTTAATAGGTAGAGCTTTCAGAGAAACAGAAAAATAAGAACCACAAGCATCCAGTTGTATGCGTAGTTCATTGATTTAAAAAGAATATGTATCAGGTTTTCCCTACGGTATTCACCTAAGCCATGTTTGTGAGATTAAAATAAAAATAAACATATAACTGGCCAACCACTTTCCATGAGAATAACTACTATAAGGCGATGTACTTCTTTCAAAGCTCAGAATGGTGAGAGTCTGCACAAATAGAACAACTTCGTAAGATCACTATTGTCATGTCTCATCTAAATCATTGTGCGTAATTGCTATGGAAATGTGAAAATGCTTCTTTTTTCCCCCTCAACTGGCACATGATAACCCATTCAGTCTTCCTCAAGTTTGCTGCAGATGATGCCAGTCACAGCATCCAATGAGACTCTCAGATGTTAGTGGATTAGCCATTATGTGTTACACTTCTGGACCAAAATAACAAATAATATGCCTGGAGCTGCTGCCGCTGTGACTGCTAGTTTCCCTGCATGGCATATGCCTAGAGAGTCTCAGATGAGAGGTGATTGCACAAAACTGTGATTGTGAGATGACTTAGCAGAACCCGTGATGATGTCCTAATGGCCTCCCGCTGGGGGAAACAGGAGTAATTGTTTGTCAAGGGAGGGAACACATCTGTAAGAAGGCATCTTCTGCAAACCAAGCAGCCATGTGGAAAGGGAAAGTGAGAAACCCAGTGCCAGGAGACGTCGGTGGAAGAAATGCACAGGCCAAGCAGAACAGAGCAGTAGCTACAGGGGTAGGGATGGGGTCAGGGAGGAGCTTCTCGAGGAAGATTGAAGTTATGTGCTCTGGAAAACAATACAGATAATTATTTAAAAATGAAATATCTGTCTACTAAAGTTACCAGTTTCTTCTGGTAACTTTGAATTATAATGAATACACAAGACAGTGAAATGCCAGAGAAGGAACTGGAGTTACCAAACCGGGAGAAAGCTTGCATAATTGTACTTTCTCGCAGAGTATTTTCAAAGCTTGGGCATTCTTTCAACGGGAGTCCTTTCAATGTTATATTTTATACCCAACAGCTTCCTTTGTTCATTGCTTATCCTAGTGATCTAAAATGAACCACTGTTTTAAAAACCATACTTTTAAAATCAAGACAGAGCTATTGAATTTTCATGCATTAGAAACATCAATGTCACATCGTACAATTGAAGGGCCCTCACAGCCCTGTTTGCGGCTGTACCAAGCACCGTCCATTCGATCAGAAATAAGCAAGGGTGAGGGAGCTAATTAATGCTGCAAAATGCTAATTCCCTCCACCTTTTATCCTGGGTCTAAATTATGATTTTATCTAATTTCTGAGGAACTGAAATGATCGAGCCAGTGGAGTTTGTCATTATTAAAATATAAATCAATGCATAAAAGCATACTGGCCTGTGGGACAGACTGTAAAAAAATGTAATGCCTTCAACAAACAGCTGTGCTCCTGACCCAGCGTTTTTTGTTTGTTTCTTTGCTTTCCTGACAGCCTACCAGATTGTAGCTACTTTAGTACTTCCAGCACATCTGAACGTGTTTCCAACAACAGATTTTAAAATATGAAAATCTGTAACAAAGCCATGATCATTAGATGAACTAGATTTTAGGCAAACGATGCTACCTTCCCACCTCACCTCTCAAGGCTACCAGTACAATCTCCTCTTGAAGAAGTGTCAGATTAAACACAACCGGATGTGGTTATTAGTTTAGAGCAGGGGTGTCAGACTCATTGTCACCAGGGCCACAGCAGCCTCGCAGTTGCCTTCAAAAGGCCAAATGTAGAGCTCCTTGCCCCTAGTTAAGGAGTAGTTACATTTACACAGTCCTAAAATTACATTCGGTCCTTTGATGTGGCCCCCGGTGAAAATGAGTTTGACACCCCTGGTTTAAAGGTTTAGAATAGTGTTAAGGAATTTTTAATCAACATGAGGCCCCTGAAAGTTGGGAAATGCTGTGTGTGGAAGTCGCCTCTTGTTTCTGGGACTTGGAAGGCTTTCAGCCATCAATAGTCACTTTCAATCAGAGGGATCAGTAATTATCATGATGGTGCTCACGTGTAGGTGAATTGCATGAGCAAAAGAAAACAGGAAGATGAGAAAGTGAAGGAAAAACAGACCATTCTGTGTCATTTAAGAACTCATACTAAGAAAGAAAGGTTTTTCTCAGGATGTGGGCCATTAGCGCTATGGAGTACATCCCAGGAAAGCTGGGACATGCTTGTCTCCCTGAAAATTGTAATTCCACATATAAGCCAGACCTCATCAAAATGCAAGGTGAGCTCATAAATTCTCATACTTCAGAATCTCTGGTTGCCTTTACCTAAAATTTCTTATATCTTGACTAATGTCTACTCTAATACCCATACATCTCTTCACAGTATTAATGATCTATTTCTTTCTGTCATTACTATAATTAGAACTAAGTCACAGTTTCAAAATAACTTTTATGGCTTTTTTAAAATGTTAAAATCATCAGAAAGACCAATTCTTTTATAATTCTGAATGGCAATGTTCTGTATTTTTTTCATTTTTTTTTTTTTAAGAGAGAGAGAGGGAGAAACATTGATTGGTTGCCTTATTGAATCTACAATTTAGGTATTCCCCTGACAGGGAATCGAACCCACAACATTTTGGTCTGTGGGACAGTGCTCAAACCAACTGAGCCTCACTGGCCAGGGAAGGCCAACTTCTTCTGAATGCAGCTGTGGTCTGGACATTCCCGGACAAGACAGATGTGTCCTTGCCATGGTGGTCATACATGTAAACTATTACCTTCCAAACCCAACATGTCTGTGCTCACTGGTGGTACATGTATTATACTACAGATAACTACATTGTGTTTGTATTATCATGAATAAGAATCTCAACTTAGATTATAATATATATTTGAATTTGTAACAACATCACTAACAAAACTTTTTTTCTATCACCATCTATCAACTTTCCCTTATAATGTATAAGATAAAAGGATTCTACAAAAGTGTTATTCTACAAAAGTGCAATTCCACAAAAGTGCGATTCTACAAAAGTGTGATCTGAGTCTACTGATAAAGTTTTTCTGACATTCCTATGAAATTGCAGCATGACTTCTGTGTGCTTAATTTTGAAATAGGTACTCAGATTGAATAACTGACATGTTCAATCAGCACAAGTCAGCGTCTGAACCTGAAAGGTGAACCCAATCTGTTCATAGGCAGAATCCACACAGCTTCAAAGAGTGTCAAATGATTTCTGTATACATATTTGAGACATTGATGTAAGCACTCATTTCAGGACTTGAGGAATCCATGAGAAAAGAAATAAAATCTAAAATTCATTTTTGGTAGAAACACATACACATGCACATTTTTAAAGAATAGCTTCACTTTGAAACATCATAAATAGGAAACCACATAACCCACTTTTTCACAGGTTCAAAGCATTCCACTCCATGCTCAGAACTAGCAACAGATGCTTCCTCATAAGCGATATATTCAGCTCTACTTTTGAGTGCTCTTAATCTAGATCAAGATCTGATCTTGGTATTACACCAGTGGCACGGATGGATCACTTCTGACAGATCCACTGGCTGCAGCTTGTAGTTACCGAGAACTTTACTGCAAGACTCATATCACTAAAATACTGCTTTTATCATGTCCCTCCACAGACTAATTTCAGTGACTCTACACTGCACATGGCATGGAGTCTAGACTCCTTGGGCTCACTGTCAATAGATCCCAAACTACTTTCATGATTTTGCTCTTTTAAAATAATTTTCTTCACTGTGAAAGTATGTTACCACGCTGAAGCAATTCTGGAAGATAAACTTTTCTCTGATAAGTTCTTACAGCATTGATATCTCACTTCTCCAAACAGCACGTGAATGGCCCAGTTTGGACCCTGATATTTAAGTGTTCTGGGTGGTTCTGGTTCTGTCTCTTGGCTTCTTTTCTGTCACTATAAATGGCTATGTGCTTAGTAAATGCTCAAGAGCAAATATTCATATCTTTATCTCCTAGTAGCCATGTACTTCTTTTATAGTTTAGTTATATTTAGTGGATATCCGTTGTTTTTAAGTTTTGCTCTTGTCAAATATGTCAAAAGAATAAAATTCTGAAACTGTGAAGCTATCCCCTGTAAGCATGCAGGTAGGTTCTCCAAAATACCAACCACCTCCCTCCTAAATTAAAAAGTTTACCTATTCTTATAATCCAGGAACTGATATGTTAGGTAAAGTCAAGAACTTTTAATAACTGTAACAATTTCAATGTCTTTGAAGACTGAAGCATGTATATCTTTAGTTTATGAGCCACAGTATGATCTAATCAGAAATTTATTTATTCGTGGAGTTTATTCGTGGTTTGGGGGATGTAGGAAACGGTTGAAAAGTAATATTGTTATCCTAACCACCATCAATTGCGCCAATGGCAGCAAAATAAAGTACAAATGTGTTAGTTAAAATGAAATGTAAAGTCCTCATATACAGCTCAAAAAGACCCACACATTCTTTTCAATTTCATTACCTAATTTGTTCTCCAAAATTTTGTTAGCAAAACAAAAATTGCTAGTCCCATCAAGATGAGGAAAATGAGGCTAGGAAGAATTACTTGCAGAGGGTCACAAATTTTATAAAGGGCAGAACTAGGGGAATAAAACTAAGTGTACATTAATAAATAAATATATTGAATAAATTAGCTATTTTTTTTTATTTTAAAGAGTGTTACATGCAGGAAAAAACCTGAAAAGAATAACTCAGCAAATAGATCATGTGCTCTTCATTCAGGCACTAATCAGTGCAACAAATATTAAGAGACTGCCTGCCATGTGCCAGTCACTGAACTTGACAGAGGGGCATATGAGTGAACACAACAGAGTCCGTGCATTCAAGTTGCCTTCAGTCTAGTGAAATAAGTGAATAAGGAAGTCATTGTGGGGAATGCAGTCCCTGCCCTGATGCTGCGCCACACGCCTACATGGCCGGCCACCTGACCCTGTCAGAGGAAGTCAGGAAGACTTTATGTTATTTAGCACATATTGTTTGAGCTCTATTATGGCCTTGGTACTTTGCTGACGTAGGTATGCTATGGTGATAAATAATAATTACTTTGTAACCTCCCAGTGAACAGCTAACAAAGCAAATTTGGGAGTAGATTTTTCATCTCTCATGGTTGTTGATGTGCAAAGATGGATTTTATCCCTTGCTTCTCCCTTATAAAGTTCTAGATGTTTGGCTTCCTGCATCAGGCAGTCCTTCTAGTTTTAATGTCACATTTCCCTTGTGAGACCCAACACTCGGGATACAAGTGAGAAAAAGGTTAATAACAGTTTCTATGTAGCCTCGCCTCCACTCATTCATTTCAGGGGCCACCATTCCTATATTCCTCACCAGCGTTTTGGCATGCTTTTCAGGGTTCCACCTCTTCACCATGATTTTGACCATTTTGTGCAGAACTGGGTCAATATGATTTTGGGGGGTGACTAATCCAAAGCAGAAGTGTTCAAGTCCTGGCTTTAAGAGTTTAAAATGTAGCAAAAGTGGATGTGCAGACAGCCTGTCATTCAGCTTTGGAAGCAGCCCTACAAAGAGACCACTGGGCTTCTTTCTGTATGGGGGCCCACTCTCCTGCCTTTAGTCTGAGAGCCACATGGCCAGAGACCTTGCCCAGCATTTCTAGCAGTTACCGAAGCATTTGCTACACAGTTGTAGGATCAAGTGTTTATTTGTACTTGCAAAAGAAATTGTCTGCTGCCATCCAGGCATAGGCTGTATTCATAGGCTCTTGCCAGTTTCTCGGGGAAACCCAAGAACTGCAGAACCACAGAGATGCTCCATTCTCAGTCCATTCAGACAGACATCCTATCACACGTATGCACTTCTTTGCCAGGCTGTGTAATTCAGTCTCATCATTTGGTTGGCTCTAACCCCTCGCCTTATGTAGCCGTGGGAAACTCAGGTTCTGATCAGACACCACCTTGGAGGTATCTACCTTCTGAGAATTGGCTCTACCCACTGCCTATTTTGGCTTCTGTGTGACTCCAGGTAAGATATTCAGCTAGTACAATTAAGGCTGCCTCCACGAGTGACCCCCTTAGTTTTGTGCATGTGAATATACTGTGGTCATTTTTCAGTCTTAGGGAGACAAATGAAGCATTAACATTTATTAATCATCACTTATTAGAGTGTCCAAAACCTCAAAGTAATTGCAGAGCAGAGACAGTCTTTGCAAGTGGGCTTAATTTTTACTTAAAAAGGGTTGGTAACTGATATCCACAACAACTTGGATGAATCTCAAAGGCATTAGGCTGGGTAAAGGCAGTCCTTCTCAAAAGGTTCACTACTATATGATTCCATTTCTATGATATTCTCAAAAAGACCTATAAAGATGGAGAAAAAAATCAGTATTTGTTAGGAAAGGAATGGGATGGGAGAGGAATGACTCAAAATTTGTAGGAGAGAGTTTCGGGGGTAATGGAACTACTCCGTATCCTGACTGTGGTGGTGGCTGCATGAATCTACAAGGGTGCTAAAATTTCCTAGGACTATACACCAAAACAACAAACCAATGAGTGCACATAAAAGTTGATGAAGTGAGACGATCTATAGTTTGGTAATAATCTGATAGTAATATCAATTTCCTTATTTTGATCATCCTAACCTGACATCATTGAGGGACATCAGCTGAAGGGCCCACAAAAATTCTCTGTATTATTTTTGCAATATCTATGAAAACATAAAATTATTTCAAAATAAAAAGGTTTAAAAAGTAGGATATAGTAGTACATTAGAGTCTAAATTTCAGTGATTAGATAATTGCAGACTTATTTTTTAAATGAGGATATGAATAATACAACTTAAAAAAGGTGACTCTTGGGGACATAGTTAACCTGTGGAATGGCAAAGGATTATCTTGTCTTTGCCTATACTATTTTGGGTTTGGTTGTTAAGACAGAGCTATTGTACCTACACCCTATAGTAATATGAACAATTATCAGTTCTGCCTGTGGTTTTTAGGCTTTTCCATTACCTACCTGAATTCCTATGCCTGAATGTCAAATTTAAAGACCCAACTGCTGCCCTAGCCAATGTGGCTCAGTTGATTGGAGTGTCGTCCTGTACACTGAAAGGTTGCAGGTTCAGTTCCCAGTCAGGGCACACACCTGCCTGGATTGTGTGTGTGGTCCCCTGGTGGGGCGCATGTGAGAGGCAACCAATGTTTCTCTCTCACATATGTTTTTCTTCCTCTCTCTCTCCTTCCTTTCACCTCTCTCTAAAGTCAATGAACATGTAATCAGATGAAAATTTAAAAAGAAATTAAAGACCTAATTGTCTACTAGACACTCATCCCTTAAAGTCAACAAGGTGAAAACTTCACTTATTTCTATCACTTCCCACACCATCTCTTACATCTGCTTCCTAACACTACAATTGTATTGTTCTGTTGTGTTTTTCTATCTCAAATTTTAGGGAACAGACATCAGAAGGAATCCTGTGAGTCATCCTAAACAACTCTTTTATTCCCAAAATCCAATTTGAATTGTCTTTTCAATTATATCTCCAAGGTATATGTTGAATTCTCTGTCTTCACCTCCATTTCCACTGTCAAGGCATTTCCTCAACGCTCCTGTTTTAATAGACAGACTGACTAGAATCCTTATTCCAATTACATAACACTCAAGTACATCAGGGTAATCTTTGAACATGCAGATCTGATTCCACTCTTCACAACCCTATTGCCTACAAAACTAAAGTCCAGCCTGCACTGCAATAAGACAGACTCTCAAAAATCTATCCCTCATCTACCTTCCTAGTGTAATATTTCAATACTTCCCTTCTGAAATGTACACGTCGGAAACCGAACTACTTACAGTACCCTAAAGGAAACTAATTGGTCCCTTTCATAAACAGACTCTTTCTACCCTCTTCTTCCTGTAGAACCTATTTATTTCCCAGACTCTGGCACTCTTACAACTTTCTCTGAAATCCCCCATAAGAATTAAGTATCCTTTCATTATCTTGTGTATATTTCTATTACTTATATATTTATATGCCTATCTCTTCTGTTCTTTGTGAACTCTGAATCTAAACCATGATTGTTCAGGTTTGTATTCCTGGTGCTTACTATAGAATAGAGTAGGTTTTGATATATGGACTGTTGAATAAATAAATGATTAATGAATAAATTAATGTTTACATGCCTCTTTAAAGCTATATATTTAACAATGTAACTAAAACTTATATAGTAAAGTGCTTAATATCAAATGCACTTTAACCTAAAGTGCTTATTTATCTACTGCTTTTGAAACTAAACACATAAATAATAATAGATTACTTTAGTGTTGTAAACTGGAGCTATTGAAACCTACAGTTCTTCTCAGAAAAAAGAAATATTTTCAGTGTGTTATGTAGTGGAAGGACTTTACCCATAAAAAGAACATTAATTACCAGACTTGGATGTTCACTGGGCTGTATCTGTTCTGAAGAAGTCACATTTGCTTTCAACCCATCCCAGTTGCCAAGAAATAATCCACGATGCTCTGATGATGAATCAATAACATGTTGATACTGTGCATGGGGATTAATCAAGAACCCTCATTCTCTTTTCAGGGCGATTTCAAGCTGCCAGTAATCAGCAGAGGCATTCGAGCCAGAGAGCAAACCAAGCACACACTTGACAGGGACAATCAAGCTGTACACACCGATCTCCAGAGTGAAATTCAGAGAAAGCCTTCCAGGCTCCCAGGCTAGAAATGCACATGACCTCAGGTTAAATACCAATCTCCTCATTCCCTCTTTGGGTCAACGGGTACACGTTGGGATTTCTTAAGCTTGAGTTCCTTCTTTTGTAACTTACCTTTTTCTTTACACTCAAGAGAAAGACCTAATTAAAATAAAAATTTTCCTCATTTGGATATAAATGCTTAATTCTTACAGCTGACCATTTTATCGCTTTTTGCTTCCTCATTACATATAGAGTAAATATCAACTTCATAGAGTAAACTATTACAGCTCTGATTAAAGTGACCCTAACAATCTGGTGTTGATTGCCTCCTTCCGGGAGAGTTCACTGATTAATAATATGACACAAAAGATGCTGTTTTAGCTGTTCTTAAAAAACAGTACTTAGAAGTAAGGCAATATAAAAACTAGTGAAAAATTTGTTCCTGTTTTTATTTTCCCACTTAAAATTATGTGAAAATAAAACATTCATCCTATTACAACTCTAATTTTACACATTAAGCAAAGTAAAACTAGAGGAGTTAAAAAGACAGGCCCACTGCCACCAAGTCTGTTGTTTTCAGAATACAGTTCAGCTCAATGACCTATGTTCATGGAAACTGTCCCCAGCTTTACTGCCGACTACTCCCCAGATCCCATCCCCAACCTGGACCTGCAGTGCTGTCACACCAGGTAAGTGTTCCCTTGATCAGAAACTGGATTGCACAAACCTCTGATCCCAGCTAGAAAAGGCTTGCAATGCTGGCCTCTCTTATCCTGTGTACTAGAAGCTAACATCCTTGTTGAATATTTACCAGATGTGCAGGACAGCTTCCATATTCCCTTGTAGGTCAATTTTTACCCATCTCCACTCCACTCTGTCCTGCCAGGAGACTGACCAATATGAATTGTATCAATGCGCAATCTTATCTTTTGGTTTCTGGTTGAATTTAGCCAATAGAGAGCGCCTGCAGGAGGTGGAAAAAGTCATGACATTCATTCCCACAGTTTCTACCCTATAGAATCAACTCCCTCAGCTCAAGGTCACAGCACCTATCGGATACCCTCTCAATGGGTAACAGACACCCACTGTTACAGGCTGCTTCTCACTTGTGGTTTCCTTATATCATTCTTTATAAGTAGCCCCTTTATAACTAATTCTCCTAAAACTACCCATTTTCTTTCTTATTTCCATCAAGACTAATATGTGAAAGGAAGGAAAAGGAGTCGAATATAAACACTGGAAAAATAAAATAATGTTTGATCTACTCATCACTGTCTCATCTCTATATTCTCTCATTTTCCAAAATTATGTTAACTGGCAATGCTAACTCTAAGTATAAAAACTTTATTTTCTGTCCACTATGCTGTTCTCCTTATTAACATATTTATTTAAAAAATATCAAAATACCACTCAACCTAAGCAATAAATGACGGCGTGCATATCATGCCACATCTTCCATTTGCAGAACACATAAAATGGTTTTACTTAACTGCTTTGTTATAATCCTTATCTCCTAAAGTATTAAAATGTGGAAATTTTCTTAAGAAAAACTTTCAATATGTTACTGCCTAATTGAACATATTTCAGATATTGATACTTTTACTATATGTGTAAAATAATGCTCTAATCAGTTTTAAAAAATGACTGATAGCATGGAGTTGGATCAGTCTACTGTAAAGGACATTATCTCCATCCCAACTTTGAAAGTTATATTTTGAAAACCTTCACATAAAAATGAGCTCATCATTGAGGAATTAAAGTATAAGTTTAAAAGATCAAAGCATGACTCCCATATAAATATAAAATGAATACATACCAAAGATTTTCTATTTTTTTTAAGGTTTTATTTATTTATTTTTAGACAGAGGGGAAGGGAGGGAGAAAGAGAGGGAGAGAAACATCAATGTGTGGTTGCCTCTCACTTGGCCCCCACTGGGGACGTGGCCCACAACCCAGGCATGTGCCCTGACTGGGAATCCAACCGGCAACCCTCTGGTTCACAGCCCGCACTCAATCCACTGAGCTACACCAGCCAGGGCCCAAAGATTTTCATTAATTAATTAACTAATTAATTAAGGAACTACTAAGATGGAAGACAGTTCGGAGGAGATTTTGAGAAACAGAGATCTATATTATGACACGCTCCTTGATCTAATTGGAGTCAGGCGCCTGTAAGGCCTCTACACCTTTTCCATGGGCTTCAGTGTCCATCCTTGTCTGGCTTGTGTCATCCAGTTGTAATACGAATATTGCCAAATCAGTTTAGGAGACACTGCCATCCTCAATATCTAATTACCCTTAATATCCAATCAATGTGCTCATCTCCCGTAACCCCCCATCAGTAAAAATCTTGTTATTTCAGCAAGAATCCCTTCAGCCTTGATATCTCCTCTTAGTACTTTTCCGTCCCCTGACTCCCACAGTCGGCTCCTTGGCTGTAAGTTTCCACTTTTCCTGGTTGTATTCAGAGTTGAGTCCAACACTTTCTCACCTACTACAAAACCCCATGGCAGTAGTCCCTTGAATATAATCTTTATTGTCCTTTAACAACTGTCAGAATAATTTATTTTAACAACAATCGGCCTGCTTTCTGTCTAATGTGTCTGTCTCTATTTTGCTTGTTAGTTCAGTTTGTTCATGAGCAGGCTCTGAGAGTGGGGTTAGGGACTGGAAGGACTGAGCAAAAAATGAAGGAGTCACAGCCATGGACCAGAGTGTAGTGACTGCAGGGAGTGTGGGGAAGGGGTGGAGGTGGAAGAAGGTATAGGGGGGATAAATGGTAATGGAATAAATGCAATAAAAATAAATTTTAAAAAATTATTAAAAAACAATAATCAGTCAAAGAATGCTAAATGGATTTGCTAATAAATAAAAAATGGCTTAATGTCCTACACAGAAACTAAACTGTAACATTTGGCATCATCTTTTCTGTCAGCCAGAAACAAACAAGTTAATATGTAAATGGAAAATAGTAAAAAAAAATGATTAACTAGCAAATAAGTCAATACAGGTACATTCTCCTACAAAATTAATTCTTTGGTGAGTATGTTAAACAAGGACATTGAAAAGTCATCAGTTATTCTCTGCTTTATTTGCAAGTTTTGGGTAATTTTCTTAACAAAAGATATTAACACTTTATGGACACATGAGTTTGGGCTAGACGAGGTTATTAGTAAGCCTACCCTCCAAATTTTTTATTTGCTGAAATCAAAATGAAGGCAAAACCCTACAGAAGTGTATTGTAGTAAAGTTTTCATGATATTTTCTTTAAAATAAAGTAATGACTTTCTGTGACTTAAGCTTCCTTGTGCTTTTCTACACCTCTCTTTCTCTGTCCCAGTTTGGAATGGGCAATGTAAATGAAGTTCATGAGAGTCCTCCTTTTCCAGATAACATTAACGGGTTTCTTTCAGCCATACTCCCATGGAGAACTAAGTTATCAAAGTATATAGCTTGTATTCTATATACGCTGATTCTGCAATTTTTCTCACTCATGGGAAAATTAAATTTTTAAAAACTTGACTTCACTAGACACAGAATTTAAAACTACCACCTACTTATAGAAAGAGTTATAACATTATTTCCTATTTAAATTATTCTTAAAACTTTTCAAATATATTCCTCTTTGGAATTTTTCTGAATGCTTTTTCACATAATTGGACAAGTCAGTTTATAAACACAGGGTTTTCTCTCAAAAGGAAAGGTAATAAAACTAAAGAAATGTAAGTAACCAATGTTACAGTGGTAAAAACTAAAAGTTATTCCACAGAAACTGAGAAGTAATAGTTACAATAAACACTTACCATATGTCAAAAACGGAGGTAGGCTCTTTACACCACGGAATAGCTTATCCTAACACAAATTTTGCTTCTTGTGCCTCCAAGAGGCAAAAGTAGCAGACCCAAACTCATATGGCTAAAAAGTGTGTATCTGCAGTGAACTTCAGTCTGTCACTTTTTATACATCAGGCTGCCTTCCTAAGAAATAAAATATTCTACATTTTATAGCTGTAAGTTATAGTGGCACCAAAACAGAACAACAACTTATGAATTTCCATTGATTCTCAAGTGTAACACCTTCTCTGCCTTGTTGAATCTGGAAATAATTTCTTCATGAAAATAAAATGAGAATCTGATACATTTTGTCACCATTAAAAAAAATACTTAGTAGCACAGTCTTCTGTAGCTGTTTGATATTTTTACAAATATTTCATTAAAATGTGATTGTAACAAAAATAATAAACTTAAAATACTCTCCTGTGGTAAAAAGTAAGCTCTTTGTTTCTTCCAAAATTTTGATGTCAAATCTAAAATGTTTTGCTTTCCTGCAAAAGCATGCTTTTTCTTGGTTTTCACCTGCTGTGAGAATTATTCCTACATTATAATTAGTTCAGATAAATTAATGGCAAGATTGCTCTTCAGATTTTACTTTTTAAAGCTCATTTACATGATGGTCTATGATGACATGGTTATTAGCAGTTTTTTGGCAATTAATTAAGGGAGTTGGTAGTTGTTAGCACAAAATGAAACTAAGACGTTGTTTTAGTTAATTCTCCTGCTCAGGTGGTAATGACCTGGTAGCAGCCATTAATCCATACTAACTGAGTAGTATGGTGACACCTCTCGCAGTACTTCATTTGGTAGGTGCTGTATTATAAATGCAGACTCCATCCTACAGAAACACAAAATAGTAAAACCTCAGTGACAGCTGATAAGAATAAAGAAGTGCCTTTCTGTGGCTTCGGCTCTCCCCTTCCTCAAACATTCTCCCTCCCTTTTCCAGACAATCAGCTAGGACTTGCCAATGTTAGTTCTCATTTTCTTCCTGGACCCCAGCCCGTGGCCGTTAGGTGGGACCTGTGGCTAGTGGTTCTGTGCAAAATCTGAGTGGGAGTGACACCTGAACTTTCGGACTCAGCCAACAAAAGGCCTGTGCCGAGTTTTCCACTCTCTCTCTCCCTGTGGCACCATTCGTGGGACAGCCACAAGGCCAGTGAGCTCCACCACATCAAGGGGAGTTGTTCCAAAATGTCAGCCAGAAACCTTGGCCTTAGTGAGAAATGAAAGCCGCTGTGCTGGGCTCCTGTGATTATTAGCTTGCCCGACTAGTACACTTCGAAAAGAACCTGAAGTAAGAAGCTGCGAGTTGGGTGCTCTCTCAGCTTATTGACTCAGAGGCCCCTTATCCATTTATGTTTCTATCACTCACAAAACTGCACGTGACCTCAAAGTTTTGTTGCCTTTCATATAAATGACAACAAAATTTTTTTCAGCTTTATCAAGGGATAATTGACAAAACTTTAAAATACTCAAAGTGTACATAGTGATGATTTGATACACTAGCAGCAATTATTTTTAACCAAAATGTATAGATAACAAATTTAGAGTAGAGAAAAAAATATTCTTTTAAAAGCTGGCTATAGTTTCACCCAGCTGCATAGGAAATTTCTTGTAAATAACTTTCCTATGTTGTCAGACTAACTGGAGTGATCATTTTGTAAAGTATATAAATGTTGAAGCACTCTGTTGTACACCTGGAACTAATATAATATTGTATGTCAACTATACTTTAATATTTTTTTTAAAAAGAAGGAACAGCTTTCATTTGAAAGTAAATGACTCTGTGGGCCTTTTTGTTAGGTAAGGTGAGTTCCCAACCCCAGACTCTCTCACATATACATACACACAAACTTGCAGCATTTGGATGGAAGATATCTAAATGATTGTTTAAAACCTGAGTGGGATTTTGAAAGTTCCTTCAATAAGATCCTGGGATAGTAGGAACAGGGTTGGGGGAAGGGACTTCAGAGAGTGACACAGACGGAACTTCCGTGAGAGCAGGCCATCCGGAATTCCAGGCGGAGACACGGGATGCGGAGCATCCAGACGGCCAGTTCACCGGGACGTGTTTTGTTTAAGTCGTTGGCTCTTCTACTCTGGATCATGATCCCCCCAGGGTTCTGCAGAGTCAGGAGGGCTCTCTTTGTGTTAAAACAATGGATCAAGCTTTTAAAACCCTAAAACCTCTTGAATGGTTCTATGACTTACATGATTTTCTTGGTAGTGGACAGTCACTGTATGTGCTTGTTCACCTAACAGTCTATATTTTCTGAGAAGTGAATGTTTAATGGATTCCGTATAAATAATAAGCGAAGAGGCACTGATGACTACAGCCACTCTGAATCTCTTAACCTTCCCATTTCACTTCTCCAGAGGTTTATAGATGAATAATTTTTAATTAATTAATTACTCAATCAGTGAGTCTTCTAACAATTAATTCTGACTAATTTTCCTTCCTCTAAACTAAAAAAGAAAGAAAAAAACTGTCACCACTACAGGTAAATTAATGCAACAGTGGGAAATATTAAAGACCAAGACAAGGAGGAACGGGCTAAAAATAATATTGTCTTTCCTGTGGGATAATATTCTGACTGGATTTCTTCTTGCCCTCCCTAAGTCTGGGCATCATACAACCGTAGAATCTCAGACAGGTCACAATGAAATCACTAATATTGAACTTCACACCCTCTGTCACACAGGAGTTAACTTTTCATGAATATTTAATTATCTTTTCAAATCTTTAATGAACTTTCTTTGCAGAGGCAACACAGAAAAAATGTGAAAACATCTTTAGGAAGAACAGGATGTGGTTAAAATTGTTTGTCCTATAGTGGACAAAACCTAGGTAAATTCGGTATGGGTCAGCAAAACATTTTTGGTATAAAAATTTTATGGCAGACTGGACTGGTGTAGTTCAGTTGGTTGGGTGCCATCCCGCACAGCAAAAGGTCATGAGTTTGGTTCCCAGCACATGCCTGGGTTGCAGGTTGGGTCCTGGGTTAGGGTTCATACAAGAAGCAGCTGATCGAAGTCTCTCTTTCATATAGATGTTTCTCTCCTTCCCTTTCCCTCTCACTAAAAAATAAATAAATAAGTAAAATCTTTTTTAAAACTTCATGGTATTTTGAGACCTCTTCCAGTAGAGTTGTGGTTTGGACATTTAAATGCATCATGCTCTCTTTTGTGCTGCATGGGTCAGTATGGTGTAAACA